>OX578134.1:76194774-76429774 GCA_951213105.1 Amaurobius ferox
TGTGGATTCCAAAGTCCTTTCTAGCAGTTGGTGGAGGGCTGTTGGACAGGGGAAGGAGGGTACGGTCCCTGTGGATATCGCACCCACTGAGCTCCGGTTGTAAATTAGTTGACACTGTCCCGCATATCCAAGGAAATATCTCACACTTTCGGGTAGGTGGGATAGTCTCAGGCGAATAAAAGAAAGAAAGACTAAGAGAAAAATATCAAAAATTTCTTTTTCTCAAGCACTGAGTGTATGTGTGACAGAGGAGGAGGGTGATGTTAAAAACATGAAGGTTTATTATTATTCATTTACTTTACGGAATGTAGAAATTCAAATTGGTAATTCAAATTCAAATTCAATTTTCGCTCGACAACCAGTAATACCTTTTCGAGCCTTTTCATCTGTTCTTGTCTGTATTAATATCTTCTTGTACGGATGTAATGCTTGCTTCTACAGCTGAATTGTCTGCTTGTACGGATGTAATGTCTTGTTTCAGCTATTCTTGGATGGATTTAATGTTTTGTTTCATCTCTTCATGCCCTTGTTTTACTTCGGCTTGAACAGCTTTTATTTTTTATTTTACTTCCGATTGAGCAGATTTAATTTCTTCTTTTATCACGGCTTGTCTCATTTTTATTTTCCCTTTAATATCCTTTTTCATGGCTTTAATCTATACACTTTCATTGTTTCTTGTTCAGTTTTGATTCTTTCTTTTATCTCGTCTTGTCCGGCTTTCATCTCGTCTTGTCCGGCTTTCATCTTCTGTTATATCTTTTCTGCCATTTCTTCTTGTTTCGCTTTAATTAATTCTATCATCTCGTTTAACGGTTCCACTATCGTTTTTCTAGTTGGGACAGCCATAGCTGCTTGTCGAGATCCCATAAACACCACCCCTGACACTAATTTTTTACGATGTATCTATCCACTGGAATCGTGGGTGTACTTTCAGGATATAAGAAAAGGTCCAAATTTCAGGATAACTAACACTTTTATTTAACAGCACTAATAATCGTAAATAGGATATATATATATATATAGCAAACAACTTGATAATTCTGTTACAAGATCACGAAACAAATGTCAGATACAATAAAGTAGCAATTAAATGCTTAACTAATTTACAAAATAATCGATATTATTCTTAAAACACTGATGTATTTCACAAATCACTGTAGTTCGTATCACCTCAACCCTTCTCCAACTGAGAGATGAGTCTTTTTATATACTCTCCGTAAAAATTTTTAGAAAGGGCTCGTATCTCCAAGAATATTCGATATTTTGAGAAAGGTCTAGTATATTCGAAAACTTTATAAAAGTTGCAAAGTTGGCGATAAATCTCCAAATATGATGATTCTGCCCCGAAAGTTAAAACATGCAACTCTACTTTGATGTAATAGAAATGGATGACTGTAAAGGTTGTTTTAGAGGTTACTGTAGACAGACAAAGCCTATTGAAGGTATTTTGCATTTTCGTAACAATATCAATTTTTTCTTTTAGCTTTAACGGTAAAAAGGATATTTCATTAGTAGAACTGTCTGCTTTAAAATCCTAGACGATATATAATGAAATTGGATAAAGGAAATAACAGAATATAGAAGAACATAGTGTTTTAAAGAATTGGAGAAAATGTTTAAAATATTCATGTTTTATCCTTAACTTGTATTAAGCAATATCGTTTTGTAATGACAAAACAAAATTCGGTCCATTACTTAATTTTGTTATGTAGGGATAAAATTTTACTTTATATTTTACAAAAGCACATACTTTCTCGTTTGGAACTGATAGAAATGAAGTATACTAAAAATAAAATTTCTTTCTTCAATTTTGGATGATGCCTAATGAAAATTAGATGAGCAAAGGAAATAATTTGCAATAAGAGAAGATCTTTTAAGATAAAAGTAAAGGAAAAGGCTTTGGATCATCTTATACAAGGTAGGATAAAAAAAGTTCGGAGACTGTGCTGATATCTCCAACCCTGATTAGAGGAGAAGGGAAGAAAGTAGAAATTTTACCGTGACATAGAGGCAAATGTGATGCGAGATGTGAAAAGGTAAAAGCATGTGTTTTTCCAGACAATGCGTGTCAGTGAATTGTAGTCGTTTGCTTTCCTCGATAACATTGCACCTGCAGCAGGTGCAATGTTTCTGTCGGCGATTTCCCCAAACGTTGGCAGAATTTGATATGAGCACGTTATTCTTCAAACGCCATTTCCATTTTCGACGAACGCGAACGACTACAGTTCACTGACAAACATTGTCTGGAAAAACCCTGCACTGCGGACCTGCTTCTTCCTTTTCACATCTCGCATCACATATGCCTCTACAGTCTTCGAACTTTTTGATCCTACCTTGTATAAGATATCTCTTGCATATTTTGACAATTATTTGTGTAACGATGCACTACGAATCTATTTGGTAGTTGTGCGATAAAGATATCACTGACAAGTTTCGGAATGAAAGCTCTGATGGAAATTATCTGTAATAGACTTATTTTTTTTGTCTTTCTGGCTTTGCGAAATTTTTGCTGATCTTTATGCCATACCCATTTTATTTCCAAAAGTTAACATAAGTAAACCTTTTAAAAACTTCATATTGCCGTGTTTGCCATACACGTGGTTTGACTATCAGTTAGAACTGACAGGTTAAACGGTAACAATTATGCCTGTTTCTCCCACATCCGACACATATGCAGATCAGACAATTAGTTCATCATCTTCAGTCTTCATCGTAATCTTGTAATGAGTGGACAAATAATTTTGAGACACGTTTGAAAACCTGTGGATTGAAGACTCGGCCGGAAGGCCACGTCATTCGCGCCAATGCAACCACAAGGTCAGCACGACATGCAGGCATGATTGCGGGAAATTGTACAGTCCCACAGTCCAAACAATTTGTAGTCAATTCATCCCCACATACATAAATTCGCCTCTCAAGTTTGTACTGTTCAGGCCTATTAGAAGGCCTATTGGAAGGTCAATTTGTACGTGTATAAGCAGTATTTTGAATTAGGTGTTGCCGTTTGAATTAATACCTATGTTGTTCTTCTGACATGTAGCAAGGTTTGAGGTTCTGTCCTATCCTTGGGTGCTCTTGATGTCTGTAAATTTAATATATGTTATTACCCTGCATTAAATAATTATCATACAAGACAAAGCACAGTAGAATAGAATACAATTGTTTACTTTAAATTGGACACAGTTAGATGTAATATAATCATTATAGAGATAAAGACACTATAAATTTTAATATCTATATTAAAAAGGTCATTAATAATTAATAATACTATTTTTGGTTGCCAAGACAAAGGTTTGGTAACCAAATATGGGCGTTAGCTTGCTAATATGTTTAACTAAATCAAAGGTGTTGTTCAATGTAAAATGACCAGATGCTTCATATTTAAAAGATTCATAAATTTTAGTTACACAGTTTAATAATGATTTACTAGCAGAAGTTGTAAAAGCATAATGACCGCAAGTAACAGTTTTGAATATCAGGGTTTATTTTATGGAACTTGAAAGCCAAAGTAACATTAGGGATTTGAAAAAATTTACGATTTATATTGGGCACATAATTTCAACATTTAATTTTAATTTTTAATGGTTGATTAAATATAGGTTTAATTAACTGGAGGGGGACTTTCTCACGCCAGAATCCAATTGTAAGTAGTTGTAAATTTTTTCACTTTATTTTATTTGCTTATTTATTTTTTTTATACAAAAAAAATATTTATTTCTTTTGCGAGTTGAAAAATCTGTATTGTTGGTCCAAATGAACACAATTATAGCAAGTTACCCTTCATTTTAAAGACTTGAAAAAAATCTTTCGATTGATATCGAGTTTGACAATGCAACCATCGGGAGGTAACGTGCTTAAAAGGAAGAAACTTTTTTTTGCGCCCATTCTTCTTTTGGACTTCGGGTTTGTTGATTCTCTTGCACTGACGAAGGGGATCCAGCGTATCCTCGAAACAACTGCGAGCTGCATTTCTTTTTATTTTGTGTTATTTGTGCTTATATACATTGTTCAAGTTTTCCTTAGGATTACAGCTGTTTTTAATCCGAAATTTTGAACCGTGATACATGATTTCCTTTGGGCGCTGTAGCCCAGTGGTCAGCACGCTGGAGTTGTACTCCGTAGGCCCGGGTTCGACTCAAGCCGCTGCCAAAACTGCCGCTGTGTTCACGCGGAGTACGATCACGTTAAAAATGTGGGTCCGTAAGTCCTTCCGAGAGGTTGGTGGTAGGGGGAGGAGGATACGGTCCCTGTGGTTGCCTCCCCCACTGGGTTCCGGTCTAAATTGGGTGGCACTTCCCTGCCGTCCAAACAGTTACCTTACACCTTTCTGGTACGGGCCAACGGCCGTACCGTGCTGATAACACCGGTTCTCGTTAGATCACCGAAGTCAAGCAGCATCGGGCGCGGTTAGTACTTGGTGGGTGACCACCTCGGAACACCGCGTGCTGTTGGCCATCTCGGGAGCGGTATCCCCGTGGTTTGCGCGCTAGATTTGCACGCTACCACAAAATGCCGCCGTGTTCATACGGAGTACGATCACGTTAAACATGTGGGTCCGTAAGTCCTTCCGAGAGGTTGGTGGTAGGGGAAGGAGGGTACGGTCCCTGTGGATGCCTTCCCCACTGGGTTCCGGTCTAAATTGGGTGGCACTTCCCGGCCGTCCATACAGTTACCTTACACCTTTCTGGTAGGTCGGACGGTCTGGGTCTCAACAACAACAACACCTTTCTGGTAGGTCGGACGGTCAGGGTCTCAACAACAACAGCAACATGATTTCCTTGAGATTACTGTCTCCAACAATTCCTAGATCACCAGTAATAATGGGCCCATGAGAGGCATTTACAAATTATGAATAAAACGGGTCATACATACACATGTTTTATGAATGTCAGAATTTAGGGATTTTGAGATGTCATTGTAATTCAAAATAATTCTACCTATTGGCCAATTCTATTTGTATTTTTTGAGTATTTGAATATTTTTAACAGGTAGCAAATATTTACGTTTCACCAAAATGCCATTAAAGGAATTAAGAATTGGATGAGTAAATTAAATTACACAATATGAATTTAAAGGTGAATGATAAGGAGATTTATTAAGATTATAATTAAAGCAATTAGCACATATAATAAGTAAATCATAAACCTTACTTCGCTTATTTCTTTTTTGTGATTACTTGTATTTTGAAAAATGATATAGGTGTTTATAAACAGAAAAATTGTTAGATTGTGAAGGAATTTTTTTTTACAAATATATTATTATTTTATATTTGATTTAAATTATATGGAAATAATGTTTGTTATTTATTAATAGAATAATTTTCAAAAGATAATCTGTCTGGTAATGAAATATAAATACATAAAATTTGAATAGAAATAATATCAAATTCATAAGTAGAAAAGTGCTGATATTTATATTGATTTTTAATAGGGAGATCATTAAAATCGTCCCATTGCAGCTATACAAGTCGATATTCAGTGCAATAGAGTCAATTAAGTTGCTGATGTACCTCTACAGAAAATTCTGCCATAAATGTTGGCAACTCGTCAGCTAACTCATTTGTATTCTAAAAAAACTGCAATTGCGTCTTCCGGACGTGTTCAATTAGTGATAGGTCTGGGGATCTGGATAGCTATGGAAGGGTATTACATCTTTGAAGACATTGTTGAGAAAGTTGGGCAGTATGTGGTAAAGCGTTGTATTGTTGGTAAACGAAACCTGGGCGACTTGACAGCATAGACAGAACAATCGGCTGCAGAATATCGTCGACGTATAAGCGAGCCGTCAGATTGGCTTGCAGAACAACTAGCTGTCCCACGAGATGGCTCCTCAGACTGTGACACCACGTGTGATGGCCGTGTACCACTACACACACGCATGCGGTGGTCATCAGCACTGAGAGAGAAGAGCGGGATTCGTCGTAAAAGACAACATGCGCACAATCGGACACAATCCAGGCTGACTAAGCTCGGCTCCAATTTAGACAGCTCTGCTTATTTTGAGGGGTCAGTGGTAGGCGCCTTAATTAACATGAACACCTATTTCCACCATCTGCCACTTGGCTCAAATAGTATCTCTTGATGCAGGATACATGGAGGATGGCAAATGCCACCGAATATATATATATATACAGTATATACATATATATATACATATATATATGTACATTATATATGTGTATATGTATATACATACACACACATACAGTGTACATATGTATATATCACAGTACTACAATATTTTTTTATATTTGAACAGTAGACCTACATCCAAAAAAATAAACTTTATTCAAATGACGTCATCGAAATATAAATCGCCTATTTCTCTAAGTAAAAGCAATAAATATTTCATTCATATCACTTTTGTTCCAAACTCCAGAGCTAAATGATTTTGCTTGAAAAAATTCAGCAATTCTTATACAGCTCATCTTGCAATCACATGTTTACATTCTGCATCCATTAAAATTAGGCTTCGTTGTGAAAATAATCAAAGTTTGATGATCATTTAAATTCAAAAATATTATAATTGAATTGGCCCAGAATATAGATGCACAGAAAATACGTAAAAATAAACGGTTTTAAAGCGGGTGCAACACTAAATAAAAATTTAAAAGAACTTTAAAAATCACAATTTTGATACGGGGAAAAACAGATGGATGCCATATTTTATTTTGAAGTGGGTCACGTGATATCTTCATTGAATATAGGTATAATTATTATTTAATTTTTATTTAAAAACTATCGAACATATTTTGCTGATTTTTTTATATATATATTTTAAGGGATAATTTGAATGTTTCCCAAAATTTTCAAAGCAATTTGTGAATTTTAACTTTCTTAAAAAAATGTTTGAAAAATTAGGTCCCGTAGGGTTCAATGTATTTCGCTTTTTTAATCCGGGTTTAATCCGAAACTAATTGGGTGATATTATTCATTTACATTCCCGTATATCCAACAGACCGTCTCAACAACATACTAAAATTTCATTTTGATAAAATCATTTGTACGACAGTTATCGTGCAAACGGACAGACATATAGACAGACAGAATGAACAAAGTCATAAACACTTTTCAACTATGTTGGAATGTATTAAAAACGAGGGTAAATACTAAACCGATTGGAACTCCAGGACAATAAGATGAAAGCAGGATGTATAGTAATCCCAACCATACCATAGACGACACATTACTATTGCTTATTTCTAATTGTAAGATCGAGCATTTTTAATATGTAAAAAAATCCTTATTTCTATTTGTCCCTGAATTTTAAATTTTATGCTTCAATCCATTGATTGCAATCCACATGTCTGTGTCTCTGCTTTTTTGAAAGAAATAAACGCAAACTTTTATTATAGTTTTCATCCACCTGAAATACTCTTTGGTTTTTATTTTTTGTTCTTGCGTTTCATTCCTTAATAAAGCATTCAAAAAGAGAATATTGCTTCAGTCATCTTTTTTGTTGCTGGAGCACTTTTAATAGACGAGGGTAGGAGAGGATGAAGGGAATACACGGGGGGAGATGACACAAATTTTCGATTATAAATAGAAACTCGATGCTCGTTTTTAATTCCCAAATAAAATTTGAAGTCAGTTGTTAGGGCATTCCTTACATGATTGCTGTAATTTGTAGCCAGGAAAGACTTTCGAATCGACTCAGCAATTTTTTCTAGTTTTACGGTACTCCTACATCAGATTGATACAATATAAATGTGAAAAATATTGTAAGTTACATATACAGTACATGTCTACTATCTATACATAATTGTAAGCGTTTAAAAAATGTATCACACTAGATTCGTATCTATATCACATATTATATATATATATCCTATAAAAACGACAATCCACAGATGATAATAAAGGTGAAATGGGTATAGGGGCGAATTTTAGCATTTAACACTCATCCCATAATAGTACACCATAAAGAACGAGCAAAATACAGAAAATATTAAAATACAAGTAAAAACAGAATAATATAAAAAGGAGTACAAACGGGGTATCAGTAATGTCTAGGGGGTTTGTGACCCCTATTCCTGGTAAAAGTGTGCTTTTATTCCTAGGAAACACTCCCAGAAACTCTGATCGTCCGAAGCAGTTCCAAACTGTGTGTAAGGAAAAACATAATCCCAAAGGAACTTCAAATTTAAAAAGTCCAAATGATAACGAGAAAAGAACCAACCGACAAGGGTACAGAAGAGAGTGATAATAGAAGGAGATCCGGAAGCGATACACTGTGAAGATCCAATCACAAAGTTACAGTGAAGAAAAAGTTTCTAAATAATCCAGTGGTAACAAGTCCCTAAAATCAGCAAAATATACATTGTCTTTTTGAAGTTTTTTACAAAAGGCCCAGTAATAAGTCTTAAGAAAACCGATTGGCAAACCGCTCTTTACCGATTCCTTAATTAAATGTCGTTCACAATTAATGCGCTGTTCACTAGTAGAATTTAATTTACTATATCTAACAAAATGACCAACAATCAAATTTCTCATTACACCAATACTGATATTACTATTCCAGGGTGTTATGTACTTGATATTACAATTGAAATTTTAACGTTTATCATAAAGTTTGTAGCAGAAATGATCTTGCTGATTACGATATATCGAAATATCCAAATATACCACTTCTCCATTAATGCATAATCGTGATGTATATGACGATATTTTTGGTGTATTTGGCTCTTTTTGCCCCCCTCCCCCTCTTATATCACGGATTTACAAATGTATTGTCTTAGCGACTGGCAAACGTGGGAAACTGGTTTCACACATGCCCGGTCATACGGATATAAGGGTAAACGTATGATCGAAATACTGTAACCCTTCATCTTTACGTTCTGTGCACTCAATGAATTCTTTATTGCATTATTTCCATCCTGTACGTAATCGAAGCAAGGAAGGAAAACAAAATATATGTAATAAGATCGTGTCTCATAATGTATCCCTTAAATGTTCTAACTCAGAGAACCAAAAAGAAAAACCTTTTCACGGCAACCAAGATATCTTTAAATTCTACTTTCGTAAATGTCAATCAAGAAGATGCAAGTTGTGCCCTTGTACAAACACCTCACAAATCACTGACAACAAACCTAAATTTAGGATTTTCTGTAAGGTATATAACTCCATATATTGTCTCAAATGCAATGTATGTGGACTAAAATATATAGGACAATCTAAAAACAACCTCCATATTCGGATAAATCTACATCGTAGCCAAGTGAATAAATACAAAGGTGATACTAATTATGAAATGAGGCTGGAATTGAGACATTTTGCATCACATGGTTTTAACAATGTTACTGTCACCATTCTTGATATTGTATCGAATCTAAAAGCAAAACTATGGTGGGAAGGATATCACATTTTACAAGAATGCACTATATAACCTTTTGGCTTTCATTCTATTAATTATGGTAATACTTACATGTAGAGTATTGTCATGTCGCAATTCTGCGCGCCATGAGCTTTTTAAGTTTTTCTGTGAGAAAAACTCTTTTCTTTCCTTCCGTGCCTGTGCTGTGTTTTGGTAGGCCTTGTCTGGATTGGTTTTGCATTAAAAACTGTGTTTCGTCGAGATCCGTTGGCTCGGGCCAGGATTTCTGTCTCGCCTGGATGTATGACGTGTGGTCTTGAGGAGAAGTCTGTTGCTGGGCGCGCTTGCCTGCCAATCAGGAAGCTGCGCTGAGGAGAAGTTTTCGCTGGACTCTTGAGACCCGGGGGATTCGGCTTGGAAGTTTCGTTTGGAGAAGTCGCATCAAAATTTTGTCTCAAACTTTTAAGACAAAGGTTTTGGCCAAAATGGCTAATTTTCCTCGGATGGAGATATTTTGTTTCTGATGAAACCACGATCCATTCCTGGAGCCTGGATGAAGAAGTTCCTGGAGAAGATTCGACTTTCTATATCTAAATTCTAAATTTACCCTTTTTTTATTCCAGGATGATTTTTGCATTGGATCGAGTTGGTCTCTGTTGGGTCTATCGGGACGGATGATCTCCTTAGAATTATCTGGCGTAAAGCCCTGTTGAAATTCGAGAAATCTTGGATCCTCATTTTTTGGAACTAATTCGGTTCCCTTCAAGTAGTGTTTCCGAACTTGAAACTTTTCTATGAAATTTTAGTTTAGATCAACGGTACAGGTAATCCCTTTTGTAATTGGAACCAGAAGTTCCAACTGAAATATATGGCACAAATTAATACAATACAGGCACACTAAATATTGGTTGATTTTGAATAATACTAGCATTGTTGAATTTACGAAATATTATTGAAATATATATAATTATTGAAATATTATTGAGAAGAGCATAATTTGAATGATAAATGTTTAATGATAACGGAAGCTCTGAATCATTCTGAATAATAATTTGAAAGTAAATGAATATTGATAAATAAATGCTAATGATTGAATAAAATTTGATTTGTTTAAATTGATAAATGTGCCCTTTCTCTTGTATGCCTTCATGTTGTTTGCTCACTGATTACCATCTAGAATCTAATTCTTTTAGACTGGGAAAACCTCATCTAAATAACATTGCCTGGGTTAAGTTAAGTATGATAATTACCACTATAAATTTCTATATTGTTTTTGTTGTGATATACGATCACCTGGCCGTTTTGTGCGTGGCGGAATCTCTTCCCACAATTTGGTTCTGAGACCGCTACCATAAGTATTATATGAAGAATAGTAATCCTCCAATAGAAATATTAAATTACAAAAACAGGACATCGCGTGGGAAACGCGGAGGTAAAAAGAAGAAGGTAAATTTTATTAATTATCTTGCTCAATTACATGAGGATATGAACGATATCATAAACTATAAAGATCTTTAAAAAATTTGGATTAATAACTTGGTTTATGGTATAAGGAAAAAATTTATAGGACGAATATGGTGGACTGAATGGCAAAAACGACCTTTCTTAAAGAACATTCACGAGGAAAATGATATTTACAAAGCTAATATAGCGACTTTCTGTAATTTATTCAAGTTACGCGCTAAAAAATATGCGATAAAGTTAATGGATACAGATGAAGAAATCATGAAAAAAGAATATTTTGTGTTGACTTTTAGCAATAAAAAATTTGACGATATGAATTTTAACAATATACTAAGCAGGTATAATTATCTTTTACCTTTGAAGAAAACTCAGATCTTGATGACTTATCGATATGAAAAACCTAACGGGCGTAAAATTTTCAATTATAGCAACCTTGCTAGAAATCTGGATAAATATAGTGAATTGACATGTAGTGAATTGACGTTGTAAGGGAGATCATTACTGTAATATGGACCATGAACAAACATATCGTGACGGGAGATATAGAATTAGCAACACATTAAAATCTAAAGGAATATTTACAATTAGGTACCAAGTTTTGATCACCTGTATTCAGTGGAGTTGAACAAAGATTTGTAAAAGAACTAGAGGTATTCATATACAAAATGGCCATTAAATATAGTATGCCTTTGTCCACATTCAGTGAATGGAAATTTAACATAGTAAATGCATTTAAACTTGCTTATTACAGCCAAAATTATCATTTATCACTGTGCAAATTAGAAAAGAAGCTGATCATGGAATTTCACAATAGATTTGTAGTTACTTACATGGACAAGGTTACAAATAATTATGCATTTACCTGCAAATCATATTATGTGGATCTATTAAGAAAATGTTATGACGATGAAAATACAAGAAAATCTTGAATGACATTGACGTAAATTAGAAAAGAATTATGGCCTTGAATAAGCGAATTGGAAATGAGATAACATATATCCATTTCCCTTATTTGGTACTTATACCTAAGTTGCATAAACAGCCAGTAAAACTCAGACCTGTCACGGTAGGATGTGGATCATATTTGACAAGGGTTAATGCAATATTGGCTGAAATTTTAAAATCTGTAATGAAGAAATTGAAATCATCAGGTTCAATCATGATCAATAACAGTCATGACGTAATAAAACGTTTGAAACAAACCCCTGATAAGTTATATTTTAAGAGTTTCGATTTTAAAGATTTATTTAATTGCATCGACTTAAAGGATCTATTTCATATTTTAATGAATACATATAGTCATAATACTCAACTTTTATCTAATGATTATAACAGGTTTAAATATCTGGTAAAATTAGTATTGTTTGAGAACATCTTATTCAATGGAAGTAATTTCTATAAACAAAAAATCTGATGTGGGCAACACATGACTTTCCTTATATAATGCAATGAATTTACTACTTTTACAGTAAACAAAAATTGGTTTTTCTTATAGTAGATACTTATATTCTTTCCAAGATATTGAATTTTCGACAATTAGTCGTCATTTTCATTGATTTAGCGTCATTTTAATCCATTTGGCGAGATTTTCGCTAATTTGACAACATTTCAAAATATCGCCAAGTTGGCGACATTCTGCCAAATTCGTCGCCAAAATCTCGCCAAACTTTACTGACGGAGAAATAAGTTATTCCTATAACATATCACTCTTAGTGTTCAAATACAAAAGTATTACTCGAAGTATCTTTTCTCATGAATGGAGCGAGCTAGATCCACGAGAATGATGTCACCCAATTTATCGCATGGTATTACATATGAAAAGTGAACATGTTTCTCAATAGGAAATACATTTTTTTTAATTTTATATGACTTTTTGATAATTTTTTGGAAAAATGTAAAATATCTCAAGAACTGTTCATGTTAGCGTTCTAAATTTTATGTTAATCGTTTTCTAATGAAAAATTACATAAGAAATGCCTATTTGCGTAACTTTATTAGCGGTTTTGATTTTTTGACGATTTTTTCAAAATTTCACTCGAAAATTTAGGGGGGTTCTAAACATTCGATTACGTTTAAAAACAATAGGCTTCCAGTGTTTATGGATTGAGATTTTTGTACCAAATTTCGTTCGAATCGGTCCATTCGTTCGTCAGTTATCGTCTCCACAGATCCACTGACACACACACACACACACACATACTTTCACACACACACACGCACACACACACACAGACATCACTTCAAAAATGTTTGATTCGTGATCAGGGATGCTTGAAACGTGCTCTCCCGTCGAAAACTCGAATTCGAATTTTCGACCCCGTCACAATATTTTCCTTATACATTATGTATATAAGGAAAGTAAAAAAAGGAATACCTATGGGAGGTGGCTGTTCGTCACTGCTGGCGGATGTATATCTATACAGTTATGAAATCGGTACGCATATACTTAATGAGATTATGTATTTCCGTTTCGTGGATGACATCCTGATCGGCCATCTTGTTAAAGATTTTAATTTTGACATTAGTTTTTATCCTAGTAACCTTGAACTGGTTGAAACTGGTGAAAAAACATTAACGGAGAAGTGGTATATTTGGATATTTCAATATATCGTAATCAGCAAGATCATTTCTGTTACAAACTTTATGATAAACGTAAAGTTTCAATTACGATATTAAGTATATAACACCCTGAAATAGTAATATCAGTATTGGTGTAATGAGAAATTTGATTGTTGGTCATGTTGTTAGATATAGTAAATTAAATTCTACTAGTGGACAGCGCATTAATTGTGAACGACATTTAATTAAGGAAGAGGTAAAGAACGGTTTTCATATCGGTTTTCTTAAGACTTATTACTGAACCTTTTGTAAAAAACTTCAAAAAGACAATGTATATTTTACTAATTTTAGAGACTTGTTGCCACTGGATTATTTAGAAACTTTTTCTTCACTGTAACTTTGTGATTGGATCTTAACAGTGTATCGCTTCCAGATCTCCTTCTATTATCACTCTCTTCTGTACCCTTGTCGGTTGGTGCTTTTCTCGTTCTCATTTGGACTTTTTGGATTTGAAGTTCCTTTGGGATTCTGTTTTTCCTTACACACGGTTTGGAACTGCTTCGAGCGATCAGAGTTTCTGGGAGTGTTTCCTAGGAATAAAAGCACGCTTTAACCAGGAATAGGGGTCAATCCCCCTAGACATTACTGATACCTCGCTTGCACTCCTTTTTATATTATTCTGTTTTTACTTGTATTTTAATATTCTCGGTATTTTGCTTGTTCCTTATGGTGTAATATTATGGGATGAATGTTAAGTGCTGCAATTCACGCCTATGCTCATTTCACCTATATTATGATCTGTGGATTATCGTTTTTATAGGATATATATATATATATATTAATATTGATTTTTACCCATCTAACCTAGAGTTAATTCCTAATGAGCCTAGCGTTAGTCAAACTGTAAACTTTTTAGACCTAAATATAGATACCCTCCTTAATCATGTAATCACCAATCTATATGATAAAAAAGATTCTTACAACTTCACTATCATAAAGCAGCTATCATACCAATCTTGTAATTCTATTCAATTGTTTAGAAACATCATTTTAAACCAGCTATTTCGAATACATCGACTTTCTGATCCTCGGTTTCACTTTCTCCACATCAGTAATCTTAAACGCATTTGACAAAATTACCAATATCCGGAAATATTTGTAAATAATATTATTAATAATTTCAAATATACCACGTAATAATTTTACACATGCATTATTTATCTTTGATTGGATAACTCAATTTTGAGAATTCACCCATTCTTATCACCTAACTTACAATTTGGCCTGAGTCTATTACTGCTTACTATTTTCGAATGACTATTTTCCACTTGTCCTGAGTCCTATACTGATTACTATTTTTGAAAGTCTCCATACCTATTATGTATCGTTCATATGTATTCATTCCGGTGCCCATTCGCATTGACGAAGTGAGGTGAAACGCTCAGTCGCTTCTTCCACGTACACGTGGTAACCATGCTTGTGAGTTCATATTTCTGTTCGAGGAGGTATTAATTTTCTGATTTGTAATTCAATTAATTTCTTTTTCTCCTTCCACTAGCCAATAGACAGTTCCAATGGTGTCTATAGTTAAATACTATAGCCATTGTCAGAAACTGGTTATTCTATCGGTTTTAATTCGAATTGTATGGCTGTCCTGATGAGAATGCAATTTCGAACTAACCGCCATTTTTTATGTAGTTTCAATTGATTGTTCTCTATGTCTTCATCTTTTATCTTGAGCTAATTATTATTGCTTTTTCTCATTTTTGCCGTGTTTTCTTCTTTATTTTTATTTATATTTATATACATTTAGTTGTGAATTTTATATCCTTATATTCTTCTCATCCCCCTTTCCTTTGTAGTGATATGTTACCTTCTATTTTTATCCTTAGTCTTGGTCTATAGTTACTCATTTGTAACAGATATGCTAGAGATGGGTTTTTTTGTACATGCAGTAGTTTATGCATAATTTACGATTAAAATCTTTTATTTTATATATATATATATATATATAATATGTGATATGGATAAGAATCTAGTGTGATACATTTTTTAAACGCATACAATCATGTTATAGATATTATATATGTGCTGTATATGTAACTTACAATATTTTTCACATTTATATTGTATCAATCTGATGTAGGAGTATCGTAAAAATGCAAAATTACTGAGTCGATTCGAAAGTCATTCCTGGCTACGAAATACAGCAATCCTGTAAGGAATGCCCTAACAACTGACTTCAAATTTTATTTGGGAATTCAAAACGAGCATCGAATTTCTATTTATAATCGAATATTTGTGCTCTCTCCCCTCGTGTATTCCTCTTCGTCCTCTTCTACCCTCTTCTATTAAAAGTGCTCCAGCAACAAAAGATGACTGAAGCAATATTCTCTTTTTGAATGCTTTATTAAGGAATGAAACGCAAGAAAAGAAAAGAAAAGACCAAAGAGTATTTCAGGTGGATGAAAACTAGAATAAAACTTTGCATTTATTTTTTTCAAAAAAGCAGTGACACAGACATGTGGGTTGCAAACAATAGATTGAAGCATAAAATTTGAAATTCAGGGACAAATAGAAATAAGGATTTTTTTTACATATTAAAAATGCTCAAATTTATAATTAGAAATAAACAATAGTAATGTCGTCCATGGTATGGTTGGAATCATCCTGCTTTCATCTTGTTGTCCTGGAGTTCCAACCGGTTTAGTATTTATTCTCGTTTTTAATACATTTCAACATAGTTGAAAAGTGTTTATGGCTTTGTTTATTCTGTCTGTCTGTCTGTCTGTCCGTTTGCACGATAACTGCCGTAGAAATAATTTTATCAAAATGAAATTTTACTGTGTTGTTGAGACGGTCTGTGGAATATACGGGAATGTAAATTAATAATATCCCACCCAATCAGTTTCGGATTAAACCCGGATTGAAAAAGTGTAATACATTGAACCTTACGGGGCCTAATTTTTCAAACATTTTTTTTAAGAAAGTTAAAATTCACAAATTGCTTCGAAAATTTTAGGAAATATTTAAATAATCCCTTAAAATATATATATATATATATATAAATCAGCAAAATATGTTCGGTACTTTTTAAATAAATATTAAATAATAATTATACCTATATTCAATGAAGAGATCAAGTGACCCACTTCAAAATAAAATATGGCATCCATCTTTTTTTCCCAGTGTCAAAATTGTGATTTTTAAAGTTCTTTTAAATTTATATATAGTGTTGCACCCGTTTTAAAACCGTTTATTTTTACGTATTTTCTGTGCATCTATCTTCTGGGCCAACTCAATTATAATATTTTTGAGTTTAAATAATCATCAAACTTTGATTATTTTCACAGCGAAGTCTAATTTTAATGGATGCAGAATGTAAACATGTGATTGTAAGATGAGCTGTATAAGAATTGCTGAATTTTTTTTCAAGCAAAATTACTTAGCTCAGGAGTTTGGAATAAAAGTGATATGAATGAAATATTTATTGCTTTTACTTAAAGAAATAGGCGATTTATATTTCGATGACGTCACTTGAATAAAGTTTATTTTTTTTTGGATGTAGTTCTAAGTGTTCAAATATAAAAAAATATTGTAGTACTGTAATAATTTGAAATATATCAGCTTTGAATGTATCGCATTTTAGAGATGTTTAAATAAAACTGCATTTCAATTGGAAAGTGTTTTATTATCAATGCTTTATGCATGATTGATTTTTCTTGTTATTTCATAATGCTATATTTTTTTTAACTTCCTGACAAACGTATAACAAACATTTATTTTTACTTTCTTATATTATGTAATATAAAGTCTTGTTTTTACGAAAATTTTCGAATTTGAGATTTTAATGCCAATATATGTTTTTAGACCTCCTGAACACATTTTTACTATATTTGAAGCTTTTACTATATTTTTACTAGATTTGTCCGTTTGTCTGTCTGGCTGTCTTTCTGATGTCTCTTGTCGATTTCTTGTGTGCACGATAGCAGCCAAAAATATTAATAGATTTTTACGAAACTTTATATCCGGCTTTGTTATAAAAAAATATAGAACTAGATGGAATATTTTTTAAGATTGAAGAAAAATTTCGAAATTTATTCTAAATGTTAGATTTGTTTAACATGGCAGCATGGACAAAATTTGTCATAATTATACATAAAAGGTTTTACTTATGGTTCAGTCATCATGAGACTTAATAGTTTCAATCATTTGAAAAATAGCAGCGAAATAATATTTTTTGTTCATGTCGTTATTAGCCCCCCAGGGAGGGCAATCTCCTTCCCCGGGGGATACGTCGTCAAGCATGGTATCAATCGAAATTTTTTTTCCCGCCTTTTAAAGTGAAGAGTAACAAGCTAAATTTTTAATCATTTGAACACGCAAAACCGATTTTTCAAAAATGTTCATGTAAAATCTTTATATTAAAAATAAAATAGTTGCTGCTGCAGCCGCTGTTTGACAAACTTTGCGTTTCTCAAGTTTCTATGTGACGTACCGCAAAATATATAACATATAAAATTATGAAAGTTGGTACTGTAGAGAAATATTAGGGAAATACACTGATATGAACTGTTTTTCGATTTAAAATTTAGTTTAGGAAATATTTAATGTCAAAGTCAAATGAAGAATTTTTAAGCTGCGAGTCCGCGTCCTGGACAGACTAACGATAGAAGGACCTCCATTTTGTTGATATGTACCTACATATTTGAATTTTTGCAGAACTGAGTCCTTTTTTCAAATTTCGGTTTAGTTAATGAGTTATTAAATTTTTTATGCACTTCTGAAGTGAAAATTTTCCTTCCCTACGGGCGAAGGTTTAATTGGTCGAGACGATTGCTTGCTTCATTCTGATTGGTTTTCAACAGAAACGTTACAAAATGGGTGAGGACTAAGTTACTGAAGCATTAAAAACTTAGTATAGATGTTTATTCCTAAAGAAATAGTATAGATCTTTAAAGTATAGATCTTTATTCCTAAACATGAAGTATAGATCTTTATAAACTTAAAGTATATAAACTTAAAGTAGAAACTTAAAGTATAATACTTTATAAACTTAGTAGAAACTTAAAGTATAATACTTTATAAACTTAGTAGAAACTTAAAGTATAGATCTTTATTCTTAAACATGACTGGAGCGAGCTGGGGGCAGGGCCCCCTAGTTTGAAAAAAAAGAATTCTAGTATGAGAAAGTCGAGTTGAGAAACACTCTAGTTAATTTTAATATAGCATGCTGAGAAATTGTGATAAAATGAAAGTTAATGAATTGAACACCTATTATGGTGTACAGCATATGTTTGCTACTTTTCAGTATTGACAAGCACTGACATATGGTACATTTTTGCTTAGAACACCGAATAAAACAGTACAGTAAATGATATGCAATCTTGAACTGACGCGAGCACCATGACGCTCGCCAGCAACAGGTTGGGAACTTGTTGCTCCTGACCTTACTATTTTGCTGAATTACAATATCAGACTAAACAACACGAAGACAACTTAGTTTAATCTCAGAGTTACACCAAAAGTCGAAATGTGTAGTCCAGTGTTATGGAACAGAAATGTTATCATCGAGGATTCATCGTCGGCTGTTGAAGACAAAGGAAAATAACAAGGAAGTGACTTACAATAGATTGCCGATGTGAAGGTATAATATATTATATATAGCGAAACAACTTTTTTATCGAGCCATATAATCGTTCGCTGTATCGGGGTTCGACTGTGTAGAGATAAAATAATTTGATATGTTAAATTCAATTGAAATTTCACTAACATATTGCTCCTTTTGCAATTATTTCTTTGAGAAACAGCATTTTGAGTAAGGAATAGCACCTTCTTGTGAAAATTAATTATATCGATTCACCTTTAGAATGCAAGAATGAATTTCTTAGACACAAGAAGCAATAAGAATCCATCTTACTCGTGTGACAAATTAATTCTTTGCGCTAAAGGCTTTAAGCTCTGCAACACGACAAAAAATTGGAATATATCGTTTATCAAAGTTGTCGCTAGGATGCATTAAAAGAAAGGGTAGTGATTGTAATTAACGACCTCTCTGAGAAAATAATTAATTACGCAAGAGAACAATCAATGGCCAAGGGTTAGTAGTTCAAGCGTTTGAATCTTTTATTCCATTTCAGGATGTATTGCATTTTAAATAAGGGCACTTAAACGGGCAAATTATCGTATTGCTTTCAGTGGCTTTCAAAATATTTTTATATGAAAGTCAAAAGTTGAATCATGTTCATTTTGCTATTGCTTCATGCTTCTGTCATTAAAAGACAATTATGTTTTTGTTTAGAAATAGGTATTACATTCTCTACATAATATAGAAGATATAAAGGAAGTGCTATTCGGTCATTCTTATATGGAAGATGTAGAGAATTATACAGATTATAAAATATAGAATTTATCTATATATTATAGCATCCATAATAATAAAATATGTCTTTCTGTTGGTCGGATATCTGAAAATATAAGCAACAAATAGAAACGAAATTTGTGCAATGGTACTTCAGGTCATATTTTACGGGCTTGTTCTTCCATTCCCAAAGCACCCACAGAGCTGAAAGTTGGAACACAGTTTCATATCTTAGAACATTTTCATCTATAAAATTTTCACGCATTACGTTACGCCATTTATTTATGTCATGACAAAGTTTTTGCTATTTAATTTATTTTCATTGCGAATTACTATTTAATGTCTTCAGGTTGAATGTTCTCCAGTTTCCAACGAGTCGTACGAAACAATTTCGTGTCACTACGATATGTTATTTACGTATGTTATCCTTTACGGACTCGTCCTCATTTTCCAGATCACTGAGATAGCGGAAACTGTGTGCACAGTTTCATTTCACGTAACAGTTTCATCTATAAAATTTTAACGTCATCACGTTACGTTGTTTACGTAAGTCATGATTATATACTTTTGTCCTATTCTTGCAATTTCTGTACAAATTACGGTTCACTGTCTTCATAGTTCTATACTGGTTCTATCGAGTCGATCCATGAATAATACTACGTAGGTTTGAACGTAAATTGTGTTAAAAAATAAAAACTGAAAAGTAAGAAATTAATTGTGAGAAAAAGAACAAGTTTTTCAGTGTCCTCCCCTCATGGGAAAGCAGAAAATAAATTACATTTCACATTTAAGAAGGATTGAAAAAACAGACGGGGGCTGTGAAAAGTGGGCGTGCAGTGGCAAAAGTTGCTAAAAAACTTATTGCTACAAAAGCTGGTTGCTGTATATTTAGTGAAATACTAGATTGCAGATGTTCTGTGTGGGTATAGCTAGTATAAAGTAATTTGGAATACTCGTCGTGGACTGCGCGTATAGTACTATGTCCGTAACCAAAGCAGTTATGAATCACAATTTGGCAGATCATCTCCTTGTCTATAAATATTTGGAGATCAGTCAATTGCATAAGTATCTATTGTTTTCACTTTTTAGTTGTTTTCATTTGATATTTCTGATTTTGAATTCGACAACTTTTTTATTTCATAGTCAAATTATTAGTTTGTATTACTCCTCATAATGATCTGATAATTATTGCTTCACTCTTAATAATAATAATAGCAAAATTTAAAATTTTATATAGCACCTATGCTTGTCTTTGAATAAAAAAAAATATAAATGGGAAATGAAGCTCTGAAAATCTGAAATTTCGAATAATTCGTCTTCAAATCATGCGAATCACAGATAATTTCGCCTAGTTTATGTGCTTTACACAATGTGTGAATATAAATTCCATAAACATAGGTGCACACGTTCTTTTATTAAAGTGTCTCCACCCTCGTACACGTATAGACGGATATATTATCGTTCCGAAAAGGCTTGAAATGTGTGTTCTACAGGTTTTACAATGTGATATTCCTCTACTCTCGAACTGGACATGATTTGGGAAACAGTACTTTCTCCATTCAGAAATATATAGAAAATAATTGTCTGTGGCTCCGATTCGATACAGCCGAAACGATTTTTCATTAATAAAATCTTCCTTTGTGGGTAGTTTGTCCTCATTATATATTTTCAAAATAGTTCAAAAGTTTAAAATTTCGAAATTAGAAGCACATTTTCGAAATAGTTCAAAATATTAAAATATCGAAATTATAACCAGTATATTTTGAAAGCTTAAGGACGGTGATCCGAAATCCAATTATTAAAAAGAAAAACAAATTATCAATCTAGAAATAGGATTTTCTATGGAAAATTTTTGTTACTTACTATTTATTTATCCGTTATAGTTTAAAAGATATTTCGAGTAAAAGTAAATAAAGAAAAGTAAAATCTCGTTCGGAGAAGAACTTTTAAATTTTTCAGAGAAATATCTCAAATTATATTAAAATATCGAAATTATTTCTGTATATTCATATATAGTACCCGATTTCCGAAAAAAAAAACCCAAGTAAAAATTGTTTGCATTATTATCAGCTAGGTTCAGAGATATAAGCGTCCAACGTGTTTACATTTTTACTTTCCTTATATACAAAATGTATAAGGAAAGTATTGTGACGGGGTAGAAAATTCGAATTCGAGTTTTCGACGGGAGAGCACGTTTCAAGCATCCCTGATCACGAATCGAACATTTTTGAAGTGATGTCTGTGTGTGTGTGTGTGTGTCAGTGAGTTTGTGAAGACGATATCTCACGAACGAATAGAGCGATTCGAATGGAATTTGGAACAAAAGTCACAAACTGTGAATACTGGAAGCCTATTATTTTGAAACACAATCGAATGTTCAGAACCCCCCTAAATTTTCGAGTGAAATTTTGAAAAAATCAACAAAAAATCAAAACCTTTAATTAAGTTATGCAAATAGACATTTCTTATGTAATTTGTCCTTAGAAAACGATTGACATAAACTTTAGAACGCTAGCTTGAACCGTTCTCGACATATTGCACATTTTTCAAATAAATTTATCCAAAAATCCCATAAATTAAAAAAAATATTAACTGCTAAGAAACATGTTTACTTTTCAGATGTAATATCATGCGATAAATTTGGTGACATCATTCTCGTGGATCTAACTCGTTCCATTTACGAAAAAAGATACTTAGTAATACTTTTGTATTTGAACGCCAATAGTCATTTATCCGCTGTAACAATAACTTATTTCTCCGTCCAAAACGCTTGATGAGATTTTGGCGACGAATTTAGCGGAATGTCGCTAACTTGGCGATATTTGTAAATGTTGCCAGATTAACGAAAATCTCGCCAAATGGATAAAAATGACGCTAAATGAATGAAAATGACGACTGATTGAAGAAAATTCAATATCTTGGAAAGAATATGAGTATCTACTATAAGAATAACATTTTTTTAACTGTAAAA
Organism: Amaurobius ferox; assembly: GCA_951213105.1. NCBI lineage: Eukaryota > Metazoa > Arthropoda > Arachnida > Araneae > Amaurobiidae > Amaurobius > Amaurobius ferox. The sequence continues at coordinate 76,217,442 of OX578134.1, forward strand.
GTAGTAAATTCATTGTATTATATAAGGAAAGTCATGCGCTGCCCACATCAGATTTCTTCTAATGCTCCGATTCTAGCCAAAGACACCACAACCATAGACGTTTTTCATATAAAAAAAATAATTCATAACATTAGTCTCTAACTGACCATTAATGCAACCAGAGTTTCGAAAATACATGTTTGGTCTTATCTAGTAAAATTCAACTGCAATTCTAAAATAGTGATTTCATCTACGTTTAATAATTGAATGCATGATATTTTGGAATAAAGGCAGTTTACAGGAGGGCAGACATTTTGCATGATTAGCACACATTACAGCTAACTGACAGTCAGACATGACTCTCTCTTATTCGTACAGATTAAAGTGACGGATTGTCTGAACGCGTCGGCTTTTAAATTTGAAACAAGCCTAATTTCAATTCAGGCTAAATGGTAGATGCATTTTAATAAAGGTTCTGAACGTTCATCAAATGTCCATGTCTGTGTGGTTGAATGTTATATTTCTCAACATTAATGAAAAGCATCATCCATCAAATTATATCTACGACAACAAGAATGCGCTGTGAAAACTTCAGTTGCAGCTTTTAGGTTGAGAAACATCTGCAAAGATGAAGTATTTCGTATTCTTACTTCAAAAGCGACATAACTGAACAAGAAAGAGCAATCATGCATAAAGCATTGATTATGAAACACTTTCCAACTCCAATGCAATTTTTTTAAACATCTCTAAAATGCGATACATTCAGGGCTGATATTTTTTAAATTAACACAGTACTAGAATAATTTATTTCACTTAAAAACTTAAAACCATGATGGTAAGAGTACTTTCTAACTCCTTGCTTAAAACTTCATCGAAAGAGGCAATATAGAACCGTCTGCTTCTCTATGTAAAATCAATAAATATCTCATTCATAAACCTATATTCCAGACTCCAGAGCTAAATAATTTTGCGTTAAAAAATTCAACAATTCTTATGCAAATCATCTTACTGCTAGGGGAAGGATAATATAGTCCCTGTGAATGCCTCCTCTACTGGGTTCGAATCTAAATTGGGTGGCTCTTCCCGGCCGTCTAAACAGTTACCTTACATCTTTCTGGTAGGTCGGACGATCTGGGTCTCAACAACAACTCGTCTTATTGCCTGATGTGTTTACATTCTGCATACGTTAAATTTAGGCTTTGTTGTAGAAATAATCAAAGTTTGATGATCATTTAAGCTCAAAAATATTGTAATTGCGTTGGCGCAGAACATAGATGCACAAGAAATATGCAAAAATGAAGCCTTACTTCAAAACGACACAACTAAACAAGAAATGTTAATTACGCATAAAGCATTGATTATGAAAACGTTCCAACTGAAATTCAATTTTGTTTAATTATCTTTAAAATGCGATACATTAGAGGTGATATTTTTTAAATTAACACAGTACTACAATAATTTATTTTACTTGGAAACTTAACATTTCACCAAAAAAGGCAATGCTATAAAATCGTCTGCTTCTCTATGTAAAATCAATAAATATTTCAGCATTATACTTATCTTCCAGACTCCAGAGCTAAATAATTTTGCGTTAAAAATCAGCAATTCTCATACAACTCATTTTAGAGCTTGATGTGTTTACATTATGCATATGTTAAAATTAGGCTTTGTTGTAGTGATCATAGTTTAGTGATCATTTAAAATAAAAAAAGTATTGTAATTGCGTATGCACAGAATTAATATACACAGATAATATGCAAAAATAAAGCGGTTTTGGGATGGATGCAACACTAAATATAAATATATTCGTTCCTTAAAAATCATGACTTTTACTAAGAGAAAGAAAAATGGATGCCATATTTTATTTTGCAGTCACGTAATCTCTTCATATAATATGGGCGTAATTATTATTTCAATTTTTATTTTAAAAACTACTTTACATATATTAATGAAATTTTTTATACATTTTATGTAATAATTTGAATATTTCCTAAAATTTTCAAAGCAGTATGTGAATTTTAAATTCGCTTAAAAAATGGTTGAAAAATTAGGTACCATTGAATTCCTTGTATTTCATTTTTTCAGCTTGTGTTAAATCCAAAATTAATCGGTTGATATTATTCATTTACATTCCCATATGTCCCACAGACCGTCTCAACAAGATACTAAAATTCCATTTTCATAAAGTGATTTTTACGGAAGTTATCGTGCTAACGGACAGACAGATAGACAGAACGAACAAAGTCATAAACGCTTTACAACTATGTTGGGAAGTGTTAAAAAGAAACTTGTTCTGGAAATGAAGAACATTTTTCTGATAAGTGGCCTAATTTTTTAAATCAATTTGTTAAATTAGTGGCTATAATTTGTTTGTTTCTTAACTCTAATGAAAAGTATCGTCCATTGAGTTATATCAACAACAACAAGAATTCACTGTAAAATGTTTTATTCCACACAACTCTGTTATTAGTTGTAAAGATTTTGCTGTTTTATTCGAGCACAGACCGACATATTTATTTTGAGTTGTTACACATTTGATGCTTTGTTTCTTCACAAAATGTTTACTTTAATTTGAGTTATGATATTCTACTACTTATGTAGATATCACTTGATCACATGCTGAAAATTTTTGTGCATTCGATCTGGACTGTCGCCGGCTTTTGATGATTGATGGAGTTGTTATTTACTTATTTAACTTTAATGGTAACTAAAGAAATACACTTTTTGTATTCAGTTTTTTTGAACAAATGTAAAATATAGTAAACCATGCGTAAATGGTTGTGGTATAAAAAACACAGCCAATTACCTCCCTACCCCCCTTCCCCAAAATAAAAATTACAAAACTACTGCGCTCAAGAAAAATAGCCTTCTAGATGTAACTGTATATATGCATTCATTAACAAGAAAGATCAATTATGCTTAATCAATATGCTGATCAATAAGCATTGATTATGAAACACTTTCCAACTTCAATGCAATTTTATTTAAACATGTCGAAAATGCAATACATTCCTCGGTAATATTTTAAAACTTTTCACAATACTACATTAATTTATTATATTTGAAAACTTAAACCTTCATCGAAAAAAATGAACTTCATTCAAATGACGGCATTGAAATATAAATTACCTGGTTTAAACATCTCTAAAATGTGATACATTCCTCGGTAATAATTTTAGAATTATCATAATACTTTATTATAATACTTAATTTATTATATTTGAAAACTTCATCGAAAGCAACTGAAATTCATTCAAATGACGTCATAAAAAAATAATACGCCTAGCTCTCTCTATAAAAGCAGCATTTCATTCATATATAATTTCCCATTCATGTCATTCATCACAATACTATAATAATTTACTTTATTTGAAAATTAAGACCATGGAGCTACAAGTAATTAAACTCTATGCTTAAAACTTCATCGAAAAAAATCGTCCATCTCTTTGTAAAATCAATGAATATTTCATTCTTATCAGCTATGCAGACTCCATGAGCTAAATGATTTTGTGTTAAAGAAATACAGCAATTCTAATACAACTCATTCTACATATTTTGCTGTTTACATTATACATAGGTGAAAAATAGGCTTCGTTGTAGAAATAATAATATTTGGATGAGCATTTAAACTCAAATATATTGTAATTGCGTTGTTTCAGTATGTAGATGCACAGAATTTAGGCAGAAATAAAGAAGTTTTAGGACGGATACAACACTCAATACGAATTAAAAAGAACTTTAAAAATCACGATTTTGAGACAAGATGGATGCCATATATCATTTTGAAGTGGGTCACGTGATCTTTTCATATCATGGTCACATGATCGCTTCATATAAGAGGTGTTATTATTATTTTAATTTTTATTTAAACTTACGAACTACTGAATATATTTCGCTGAATTTTTTTTATATATTTTATGGAACAATTTGAATATTACCTAAAATTTTCGAAGCCATTTGCGAATTTTAAATCCGCTTAAAAAATGTTTGAAGAATTAGGTCCCATAGGGCTCAATGTATTTTATTTTTTCAACCCGGGTTCAATCCAAAACTAATTGGGTGATATTATTCATTTATATTCCCATAGGTCCTACAGACCGTCTAAACAACATACTAAAATTTCATTTTGATTAAGTCATTTTTACGGCAGTTATCGTGTTAACGGACAGACAGACAGACAGACAGAATGAACAAAGTCATAAACACTTTTCAACTTTGTTGTAAAGTGTTAAAAATTATATATTTTGGACAAAGCAGTCTTTTTTTTAACAAAAATTTAACAAAATATTGTAGGAAAGATCCTCTGTTGGTCAAATCAAAATTTTCATTAGGCACTGCTTACTGATATATGCAGACCAGATATTTAATTGTTCTGTCTGGTTGTTGAATAAAAGAAATTGATAATGGCTTTACAAAATGTTATATTTTTAAACACAATTTTTAAATTTCCTATTTTGCCATTAGTTTCCGTTAGAATAAACACTGCTTTTGTTTGAATCTTTTGAGGCATTATTTGTAACAACAAAAAGAAGCTTTAAAAAATTCTTTAGTTTAGAATACTTTCAGAAGGAGTTTGTTGAAACGACTACTAGTTCTATTTTTGTATACGCACTGAAAAGTTTCTGGATAAGGATTTTTTGCATCATTTTCTGAGGTACAAAATTTTGCTTTCTCACAATATACAGTTCGCTTTCGTCAATGGATATTGTAAAAGAACAAAAGCATTAAATGCTTAAAGAAAATAGAAAAATTAGAACAGAAAAAATTAATAAAAAAATTCTAGGAACATTGGGTTGACTTTTGAAAAAAATTCACTAATTATTACACAGTTTCATAATTAAGATACATTTGATTAATTTGATATTATTATCTACAAATTATATTCGAAGTAGTAAATTTGAGGATTCTATACATATATAATATTTGCTTTAGGTCCTTATATTGCGTAGTCTAATTCTCAGTTGGACGAAATCACCCACAAATTAACATCCGGTATTATGTTTGTTCGCGAAAATGTAGCTCATTTAAAAAAGTTTCGTGTCAACTTCAGTGACGTAGACTTTCGAATCGTACTTTTTTTCGACATTTTGAATTTGGCATCTTCGGGGTTTGAACTTCTCTGATGTAACAACCTCTATAAGTTTGGATTAGAGATAGCCTGCTAAATTTTGGATTATCAAATTTTACATTTCAAACAATCAATTAGTCATGGTGGTTTCAAAAGAAGTTGAAATTCCACCATATAAGTAAGATTGCAGTCGTATTTTCATTGATCTTCTTTTATATATAAGGGCATTTTAAAGCCTTTTGTCCAAGTTTTTGATGATGAAAACAATGTTCATAATTTTTAGTTTTGTATGTGCTTCTTTGCCGTGAAGCATTGTTTTGGTTGCGACTGAAGCTTCTGCTACGAGAAAGATTATCTATCCTCAAATGTAATTTCTTTATTCTTGTAAGTAACCTATTTCCAATGCAGTTGTATGAGGAAACAGAAGAGCAAACACTGACCGAAATTGGCATCACTTGAATGACACGGTTCGCTATTTCTGCCGCACCGTCCAAATTCAGAGGAGTGATGACTACTAAAATAGTCTGGAAACCAAAGAGATAACTACCAAGGCACGGAAGCCCCTACGACTCGACTGAGAAACCAACATGATCCTTTCATAATCTTTTCATACGTCTTTGTGCAATATAATAACGTTCTTTGTACAATATAGTAACATATGATCAATAGAATCAGGAACATTTCAGCTAGTAAACAAGGGGGATTCGACTTAGTTGATCTTAAAGAGAGGGTTTTTAGTGCGCATTAACTTAGCTCTCAATCGAGTAATAAGAACGTCTTCGTCACGATTTCTTGTCCACTTGTATTTCTTGTTCTTGAGATGAGTGTATTGGCCACTGTAGGTGATGTTCAGCCAGGTATTGTCGTTTTCGACTTTGGCTTGGTCTCTCAATTTGGTGCTGGTGTCTTTGGGAGCGATTTTCTGTAAGTTCTCTGGATATAAGATCTCTCTCTCGCCAGCCGATCAGCACTTTCATTTGGTTCAATGCCAAGGTGTCCAAGACTCCACATTATTCCAATTTTCCCGCTATTGTTATTGTGATTGTATAGTTTTCGATGCAGGATGCGAATGATGGTTGGTGACTTGGTGTTGCTCATTTGAACTTTTTTTCATCATTGCTGGGTCTCATTAAATCTTGATCGAATTTGTCTGTCCTTATCGGGACATTTCAGTTGTGTTTTGGCGCACTTCAATCTCGTGCATGAATTCTTGTTTCAGATTGGCAGGGCTTTTCTTCATTCTGTTTTCTAATTGGCTCTGTTTGGTGGGCTTTCAATCCACGTCAGGTATACATACTTCTCTGTTTCTTCCAAAACAATTAGTCAGGCAAAGAAATAGAATACGTAAGACATGGCAGGCTAACAGAGACCCCGCCCTTAAAAGGGAGCTTAACAGACTCACGTGCAAAGTCAGGGAAAAAATTGTCGCAGAAAAGCAGCAACAGTATAAAGAACTAATCGAATCCCTTAGCCCAGAAGACGTATCGCTCTGGCAATTCGCAAAAAGACTCAGGAAACCACAAATTAAGCTCCCGCCACTAATAGATGGTGCTAAAATCGCGTACTCAGACGAGGAAAAAGCCGAGGCGCTCGCAAGCCATTGTGAAAAACAATTCCAACCAAACTACGATCTAATGTGTCAGGACACCCTAAGAATGGTTAGTCAAACTTTAAATAAATTCAGGAATTCCCCGGTAACGGCTGAGATTGACCCAGCCACACCGCAGGAGATAGTAGAAATTATTAAAAATCTCAAAAACCGTAAAAGCCCAGGGCACGACAAAATCAGAAATATTGTGGTTAAAAACCTACCCTTAAACGTAATATGTTACTTGACTATCTTAATAAATAAAATATTAAAACTAAACTATTTCCCCAAAGAATGGAAGGAAGCGATAATTATAACAATCCATAAGCCTGGTGAGGATGCCACAATTCCAGCCAACTACAGACCAATTAGCTTGCTACCGACACTTAGTAAAATTACTGAGAAAATTATTCTTAAGAGACTGAACACGCACCTTAGTGAGAATGACATTATCATTCCGGAGCAGTTTGGATTTCGGCCAAAGCACTCCACCACTCATAAATTGCTGAGAGTGGTAGAGTACATATCTTCTGGTCTCAATAACAAGACACCCACAGCTGCGATTTTTCTAGACATACAAAAAGCCTTTGATAAAATATGGCACTGTGGATTAGCGTGCAAATAGATCACTTTAAAAGTCCCTGATGCTCTTGTCAAACTTTTAATCTCATACTTAAATAACAGACACTTTCAAGTCAGAGTAGGAGGTAACTTATCTACACCCAAGCTCATTAAAAGTAGTGTACCGCAAAGTTCTATCCTGGGCCCGACACTCTTTAACATATACCTGAACGACATCCCTAGGACTCCAAACACAGAGCTGACACTCTATGGACAGTGCGATACTTGCAAAACACCCCTATGTCTCAGTAATGCACAGACAGCTACAACAACATTTAGACATACTCCAAACTTGACTGGAAAAATGGCGAATAAAATTAAACCCCAATAAATGTCATTTATTTCTCTAGAAAACGTAAACCTCCGCCGCCTCTGTACATAAACAACCATGCCCTAAAAGCGGAAAAATCTACTAAATACCTAAGTGTAACGATAGATTCCCACCTAACCTGGAAACAGCACGTAACGAACTTAATCAAAAAAGCGTATATGGCCACAGGAGCCTTATACCCAATGATAGGAAACGGAAATCTAAGTTATCAAAATAAACTCCTAATTTATAAATCGGTCATCCGCCCGGGAATGCTGTATGCAGCACCCGTATGGGGATATGCCTGTAAAACTACAATAGACCTCCTAGAGACAAAACAAAACAAAATCCTACGGATTATCAGGAAAGCTCCCAGGTACTTAAGAAACTCGGTAATTAGGAATGACTTCAAAATAAAAACTGTTAGAGCCCAAATTAAAAAGCTAGCGCTTAAATTTTACAGAAATTTGCCATCCGCTCCAAACGAACTGCTATTCAATCTGCATGACTATGATCATCGCAAGGCCAAATCTCGTAAGAGACACCGCGCTGTTCTAAACATCGATAATCGGAATTAAAAGATCCCACCTCAAACATCTGATTTTTAAATAAAACTCGCGAGTATTATTTTATAAAAAAAATATTCTAAACTCTAAACTGCCAAAACGCTAGGTAACCCTTAGATCTGCATCAACCCCCTAAACTGCTTAAACTCTAAATGTGCAACAAACTGCCACACTAGGAGCTAGGACAAATAATAAAAAGTAGTAAATAAAAACCTCGAACCTCCAATTAGGGTCACTGAATTAATATCACAGTTTGACGATAAGAACCACATATTGAAACTGGAGATTAAAGGCGCTTCGCGCCTGGTGCTCTGTTTTGTACGACACTACGTTCTCCATTCGAGCCCATTTTTTATCACTTTCCAACAGTTGGAAGGTGTTAAAAAATGAGATCCAATGTATCTGGAAATAGTTTGTTTATAATTTAAGCTGTATTACGTTTTTAAAATTTTGTTACTTATTTTGTCTAGCTGCGTCCTTTATTTGGTGCAGCGTTCTTGAAAGTTAATGTGTACTTCGGGCAGCAACCTAACAGGTTGCCGGTCAATGTGCAGCGATGTGGAGTCCCTAGTCATAGAAGACTTTAACCTCCGGTATGAATATAATATGTGTACTCATGACATTACTTGAGCAGAAAGGTTTGTAAAAATACATAAAAAAGAAAAAAAAAAAGCAGCATACAGAACAGGTGCATCCTTCCAAGATTGGAAGGGGATTTGAAAAAAAGAGGAGAAGTGCTGCCCTCTGTTATTGAAGAGAGAAACAAAAAGAGAGTTACAGCGTATCTTTAGTAGATACGGTAAAGTTAGAAAAGATTTAGATCAGAAAAAGAACTAAGCAATAAGAAAAGGGGATGCGGAAGGAAAGAGGAATGAAAAAGCTTAGGGAGGTTCGAAAAGAACAGCTCTGGGACGCTTTCGATGCAATCTGGGATCGTAATCTGGGAGGTTAAAAAGAGCTTCATTATGAATGCTCGGGAGATTCTGCAAAAATTTCTTAGAGTGTTTTTTAATGGTAAATTTAACAGTTTTGATTTTGAAATCTTTTTGTTGTGACACGCCACAACACGTTAATATTTTATTATTTAAAATTGACATTTTTTTTATAATTCATTAAATATTTTTTTTATTATTTTAAATTCATTATTTTATTTTAGTTTTAATTTATTATTCAAAATTATCTTATTCAAAATTGCTTTTATTTTTTATATTCATTAATAGGCCAATTGTCTCATTTTCTAAATTAAATTATAACGCGCTGCTATTCTTCCATGTTTTCATTCGCTCTGTGAATGCCCTCTTTACTTGAAGCTGAATAGGAGCACCTGTTTTCGACATTGGCAGGGTTTTTTTTTGTTTATGGAGAAAACTGGATTCTTGGACCATCTGGATTGAGTCCAACCTCTTCTGTTATATGTTTCGCGAACTTGTGAAGGCTTAAGTTGCGCGGGAGATTTTATGCTGTCTCACTTCTCTAAAAAAATCTGCGTAAGTGTAGGTGGTAGTTTTAAGGAGGGGGGGGGAGTGCTTAGGCACTCCTTGCTTGAATCATTGTATATATACAATATATATATATATATATATATATATATAGTGATTTTCTGATTGTCAAGCTGCATCTTTTTTTATTTATTAATGATCAAGCCAAACATGTAAAACCTTTAACATTGTAGAATGAAAATGCCGTTAAGAGCCTTTGTTAAAATAATATATACATGTGGTACTCATATGCCATCTTGAAAATAAGTAGAGTGTGTAACGATATTCATCATGGTTATCTGATTGGTAAAATTTATAATGAATCATTCAAGTTCTGTTGTTCCTTTTGAAATTTCCTGAAGTAATAAGTTATGTTTTTGGACAGGGGAGTCCTGGGCCCCTTCGTCCAAGCTATTTTTTACTTGTTCTTGGGCCTTAATTTAGTAGTTATAAAAGACAAAGTATATGTATCAAATGTTATGAGTGTGAATATAATTTACATTTACACAAAAGGAATGTGTAAAGAATAGTTAATGTGCATTAATTGGTGAAAGACATCATTATATTTTTTTATATGCATAATAATCTGCAATTTGTGATTTTGACATAATTGAAATTCAACATTCATAAGATTATTGAAACAAAATTTTGAGCAAGCTTCAAATCTAACAATGAAATCTACTTTTTTATTACTGTGTTTATACTAACAAATAAATTTTAATCCATTGTGATTTTTACATGTGAGGAGCTTTTGTTCTTATAATTTAATATTTTTGGAGAGAATCGTATGAATTCTGCAAAAGGTAAAATCCATATCAATAATGAACATTTTATGAGATGAATTCAGCATAATTGTTTTTGTCTTGCATATACATATAATTACATTTTATGAAAGAACATAAATAAAGAACATTTTAAAATCTATGGTGTAATAAACATTTTACTTTAAAAACATCCTGGATCTTTTTGGTTTTACAAACTGATTTTAGTGACCACAAAATGATTGCTGGTAACACAATAAGACCATTGTAAGTAATGCTATTATTTTTATTTTTTTTATTGATTTTCAGGTTTAAGGACAAGGTATGTAAATAAACTTGTAAGATGTTAACATGTATTTAAGCCTTATGTATCAGTAAAATTTAAGACGCTCACATGCAAGTTGGTCTAATTTAATTTTAATAAATACACAACGCATTGAAACTAATCTAAATTCTATTCCCCACTATATGGTCTCATTTCATTAAAGTTATTAACTATTAATTAATTAATTTCTTTCTTTTAATTGCATGTGAGTGTCCGTTCCTTAATTAGATTTGTGGTGAGGTTGTTAATTATCTTGTATCATTTAATTAAGTTCCCTTAACAATCTTACTACAACACTTTTCTAATAACATCATTGCGTAAAATCCTTGGGGCTTTACGAATGATGCGCAGTATCCGGTTTTGTTCTATTTTGGAATGAAATCACCTAATTACAATGTTAAATACGCCCCATTTTCATATTTATGGAAAATAATCACTATTTCAATGTCAAAGAAAAATAAATGTTGAGATAAATCAAGTGAAAAAAAATGGGCGTCGCCAAATGAACTACCCAAGTTTTACTTTTTTTTTTAAAACGTAATACAGCTTAAATTATAAACAAACTATTTCTAGGTATATTAGATCTCGTTTTTTAACACTTTCCAACTGTTGGAAATTGTTTAAAAACGAGATCCAATGTACCTAGAAACAGTTTGTTTAAAATTTTATTATTTATTTTGTCTAGCTGCGTCCTTTATTTGGTGCAGCGTTCTTGAAAGTTAATAGGCGTATATCAGAAAACAAGCTAGCAGGTTACACGAAAATATTTTTTATAAAATAAATATTATTAGAATATTATCGAAGTATATTAATGGTTCGCATATATATTTCAATTTATATTTTTATCGATCTCACGATTTGTTGGGCTACAATTATTATTTATTTAGACCATTAAAAATTGACCAATGACTCCTTCGGTTCATAAATAAAATAAAATAAAAATTTAGACTTGTTATGGTAGAATTAATCCGTTACGAAATCCACGCCGAAAAGTTGTTTCAATTTTTGAAAATTCCGTTGGTCATCTTTTTTATTTGCTGTAACAGTGATTTGGAATGAAATCATCTAATTACAATGTTAAATACGCTCCATTTTCATATTTATGGAAAATAATCACTATTTTAATGCCCAAAGAAAAATAGATGTTGAGATAATTCGAGTGAAAAAAATGGGCGTGTCCAAATGAACTACCCAAGTTTTACAATTGAATCTTCTCCATATTTTGCAAATAGTGATAAATAGTTGCAAATGGTGACTATTAATTGAAGATAATTATCAAGATTTTCAATTTGTTTCCTTTCTAGTAGAATTGTATGGGACCCAAAATAATCAAAATTCTTTTAAATTGCTGTATGTTTTCTTGCTCAGACGGATATTTGCTGTGTTGATAAGGAATAATAGAAGCCATTTAAAAAAATATACAAATGGCTGATGCCTTGCGTATTTTATCACCCTTTTGTATTCATCATTCCGTTTATTCATCAGCCTTATGTATAATTTTTTGAAATGATTTCTAGAAGGGCTTGGCTATATATATATAGGGTGTCCGAAAAAGTCCTTTAATGCCCACAACATTTTACCACCATTTAATTGGTATAATACCTGTATATATCGAGTGCTTGCTAGAAAGTTTGGACGTCTGTGAGGAATTGCGGGTAGTAAAATGTTACGGGTGTTAAAGGACTTTTTCGGACACCCTGTATATAACCAGTCAAATTATAGGGAAAATAAAATTATGATCGAAAAATAAATATAGAGGATAAAATTGGTATTTCGAGTTACAAATTCACGATTTGAAACTATTTATTACGATCATTACTGAAATGAAAATAAGATCTTGTTACGTGAGAAACTGCAAGTTCCATTTTGAGATTAATTTATCGTTTTCTTTTTCTTGTAGAATTACGAAAACCTGACTCGAGATTTTAAAATGACTTTCAAGGCACAAATCTTTCCCAGTGCCTGAGGATTTTTCCTCAGTGGACGATAAAAATAAAAAAATAAAAATTTTCAAAAGATTTATTAATAATTTGTTTTATCTATTACGTTTTTTTTATTTTTTTCGATACTTGCCAAAACCAAACTGCGTTATCAACATAATTATGTAACAAAAATGTAGCAGGAATTGCAAAGTGTAACATGTAAGCTGAAACCAGAATCGTTACATTACCATTCTTCGACAGTTTTTGTGGATATTGCTATTTTTCAGAAATTTTAATGCTGAAAGTTTCTCTGTACAAAGTTTTAAACATTCTATGAAAATTAGCACGTATTTCATTATGCATTTCCTTTGAAACTAAACTTGATATGTTAAAGGTTGCAAAAGATTAATTGTGCCTTCAACTGTGCATTGTAAAATGTAAAGAACATGAAAAGACCACCTTCTATAATTTTAAAGATTCTTTCAAGTGAAATGTCTGATATCCAGGTTAAGTTCAGAATGTTATGACCCTTAGCTGCTCCTTATCGTGGAAACCGATAATCGTGGTTGGATTGGGGTGATACTACGGCTTTGAATGCAGTTTAGAACGGGGTCCATCGGCTCAGAACTTTTTCACAAATAATGTGTGTGACGTTTTCATCACTCTTCCAAAATGAGATGTTAGTGTTATTCACAGTTTCCCTTAAAAAGTTAAAACTCATCACGTCCTAAGTTGAATTATGATACCAGGTGATTGCCCAATACATTTCCTCTTACCCCAGACAATAAATATATGCAATATTTTCAGTCAAAACAAAAATAGCTTTGCATATTTTGCTACATTAACTTACTGCATTGCATACAGCCGTATGCTATCAAAAGATTTTGAGAATTCCCATTATGCATTTTGACTCAGTATTTTGTAAATTCTACAATGAAACTTCCTACTACATTGATTTTCTAAAAGCGGTATATAAAACAGCTTTTAAAATATTTCTTTTGTAAAGAAATTCCTAAATGTTATCAGCGGGTCGCATAAAATCCGGATGCATGCGGTCCACGAATTGAAGACCTCTGGTTTACGGAAGTCACAATATTGATAGTATAATGTATAAGTAAAGTTGTGATGCAGTCAAAAACTTTAACTCGGATTTTCGATTGAATTTACATGCTTTACGCATACCTGAATTCGAATGGAGCCCTTTAAAGATGATGTCTTTTTGTATGTGCAAGTGGTTCCGCAAATGCTATGCGGACACGTCCTCTGAAAATGCTGCTGTTTTGCATGGAATTTGACATCACAATCTGTGGAACTCTATTAATGTTCAACATGACCAACCGCTTACATACTTTCTAAAGCCGTTTTCAGAAAATTATAACAAACCAGAAAAATCCGTGCGTTTTGTGCCACAGACACATGCGAGCCACACCCCTTCCACAGACACATGCGAGCCATACACCCCTTCCATTCAATATTACTATTTTTATACGACTCCCTAACAAAACATACATAATATACCAACCCCTAATATAGCGCAATTTATTTACGTTCTCCTAGACTCTTTAACATACCAATTTATCAAGTTTAATATTTCAAACATTTTATATCAAGTGTTCAATTTTAGGTTATACCATGCAAGAAAGGGGAAGAAAATGACTATCTCTAACTTTATGGGTCATATAGCTCAGCTCCGACCAATCTATCTATAAACAAAGTTTTTACTAATTGCATTGTTTAATATATATGATGAGGTGTCTCTCTAATTCCATGGTTTAAATATTCATATTCTGAATTTTTGAGTTAAGATGACCCCTCAGTCTTAACTTTCCTATTTAGCTGAATCATGGAGTTGGTCTCATCTCTAACTCCATCAGCTGAATACAGTTTTCCCTTTTACTTCTTTCGGCATTAAAGTCTGATGACCCTGCAATTGCATTGTGCTGTGGCAACGCCTTTAGCCTGAGATTATAAACACAAAATAGAAAAAAATGTCCAAACTTTGAAAAGCTATTTCTCCAGAGCACTGGGACTGGGTAAGGAAGAAAAAACTCTGACTCTAAGAGTTTTGTCAAATATTTGAAAACGTGATATTATTTTAGCAGAGAATTGGATAATTGAGATTAAATTTTTAAATATTCACATGGGCGAAAATTAATATGAAAATAGATAGTAATATAAAAAATGCGACGAATATTATTACTTTAAAGCAGGGGCGGCATTTCAGCATTTCATTTGGGGGTGCGAGATTTGTATGTATAAAAATCCACCATATATTTGTTAACAGGGGGGGGGGATGACAAAATTGAGAAAAATAATTGTTAACATAATTTTTGTACATAATTGTGTTAACATAATTGTTGTTAACATAATTTTTCTAAATACAAATATCTATATTTATTTACCTTTTATTGAAGTTTTAAACGCTGGTTCTTAGAGTCTGGAAGAAGAGAAAATTTTGTTACAATATCATCATAATCCAGTGGTATATCTTGCTCTATAGCTAAAACAGCTAAAGATGAAAGTTTTTCTTGTCCGATTGTACGGCGAAAATAATTTTTCAGTCTTCTGAGATACGAAAAAGACCTTTCACAACTGGCTGAGCTGCTTGGCACAGTCAAAAACAATTTCACTAATAATGTTATGGCATGAATCGCATTTTTTAAATTCCGCTCTTTAAAATAATCCAGGCGACTTTTAAAATTGGGATGGTCTATGTTTTCATTTTTCACCATTGAATAAAACAGTCGCAATTCACATCACAATACCTCTTTCTGGAAGTTATATACTTTGCACATGGTTGAAACATTTTCTTTCTCGACATCTGATCCGGATAATACTGATCTAAGGGCAAATAAAACAGATATATTGTTGTCATTAAATCTTGTCTCAATTTCATTAGATAATGAATCTATAATTTCATATTGAATATTGATTCTGGGATATGATTTAACATCATCATGGGGAATTTTTCCACCACCTCCGAATTTGCTTGGAATTTTTTTACGCTTTTTCAGTTTTGGTCCAGAATAAGAATTTTTTTCGCGAAGTTCTGTCACAAAACTCCACACTTGATTGAAATATACATCAGTGCGAAAAGAACTCATTGTTTCAATAGTAGCTTTAGCCAAAGCTTGAACAGCCTGAAAATTAAGATCAGATAATGCTTTGAGAGAGTATTGCATTGATCAAAAACACTGGCCAATACAAACAAAGTGAACAAAAATTCGAACGATGTCATGCATGTTAAAAGTGCTTCGACTCTTCCACCATTGAGATAATCGTTTTCAGATAATTTTTCCAATGATAAAATCACCATTTCAAAATTATCAAGTAGTGCTCTTATGGCTTTAAATCTGGAAGACCACCTCGTATCACTTAGTGATTGTAGAGTTGAAAAGCCTCCAGAAAAAGTACTTGTTGAGGAGCAAATCTTTTCGAAAATAGCATGTCTTTTATAGGATGTTTCTATGAAGGAATATAATGCATTGAGCTGTTGAAATGCATTTCTAGCAGGAAGAATGGATGAACATGCACTAACCATCCATGAATTTAATCGAACACTTGAAATTTTTAAGTGAAAAGTATAACATCACCCAATCTTTTCAAGTTGGAAAGGATTCGTTCCAGCCGGAGGAGAGAAGCTTCACTGTGAAGGTTGGCTCTTTTGAAGCTCCATAGCATAAGAAAACTGACCAGTGGACAGTCGATAAAAAAGGGAGAAGCCAATAGACGACGAGGAAAAATTTGGGGGCGCGACCGCGCCCCCTATTTGCCACCTCTGCTTTAAAGTAAAAGAGGAAAGAATAAAAAATTTGAGCGCTGCTATCGCCCAGGTAGTACGGAAAGAGTGTGTTATGCTCCCAATTAGTCTGGGGAGTCAGAGCAGTGTTGCCACCATTTAAATAAAAGTTAAGGCTTGAACCATGGAAAAAATGGCTAGATGTCATGTATAGCTTTTAAAAACAAGTTATAACTTTAGTTAATTTTGGGTGCTAGACGTTTCCCAACTTGCAAAGTATATATAAACAAAGAAAAAAGGTGAATCAATCTGGGTGTCGTGGAGTGTCTTTAATCTTTAGCGTCGTAATCGATTTTGACATAGTTTGGGTTTCATAATATGTATTTTATAATTATTAACACTTTACAACAAAGTTGAAAAGTGTTTATGACTTTGTTCATTCTGTCTGTCTGTCTGTCTGTCTGTCTGTCTGTCTGTCCGTTAGCACGATAACTGCCGTAAAAATGACTTAATCAAAATGAAATTTTAGTATGTTGTTCAGACGGTCTGTAGGACCTATGGGAATATAAATGAATAATATCACACAATTAGTTTTGGATTGAACCCGGGTTGAAAAAATGAAATACATTGAGCCCTATGGGACCTAATTTTTCTAACATTTTTTAAGCGGATTTAAAATTCACAAATTGCTTCGAAAATTTTAGGTAATAGTCAAATTGTTCCATAAAATATATAAAAAAAATTCAGCTAAATATATTCAGTAGTTTTTTAAATAAAAATTAAAATAATAATTACACCTCTTATATGAAACGATCACGTGACCATGATATGAAACGATCACATGACCCACTTCAAAATGAGATATGGCATCCATCTTGTTTCAAATTCGTGATTTTTTAAAGTTCTTTTTAATTCATATTGAGTGTTGTATCCATCCTAAAACTACTTTATTTCTGCTTAAATTCTGTGCATCTACATACTAAAACAACACAATGACAATATATTTGAGTTTAAATTCTCATTCAAATTTGATTATTTCTACAATTAAGCCTATTTTTCACCTATGTAAAATGTAAACAGCAAAATATGTAGAATGAGTTGTATTAGAATTACTGTATTTCTTTAACACAAAATAATTCAGTCCATGGAGTCTGCATGGCTGATATGAATGAAATATTAATTGATTTTATAAACAGAAGGACGATATTTTTCGATGAAGTTTTAAGCATAAAGTTTATGAATTGTAGCTCCATGGTCTTAATTTTTAAATAAAATAAATTATTATAGTATTGTGATGAATGAAATGGAGAAAGTTATGAATGAAATCCTGCTTTTATAGAGAGATCCAGGCGTGTTATTTTTTCTATGACGTCATTTGAAATAATTTCAGTTGTTTTCGATGAAGTTTTCAAATATAATAAATTATCGTAGTATTATGATAGATTTAAAAATATTACCGTGGAATGTATTGCATTTTAGAGATATTTAAACCACGCAATTTATATTTCAATGCCGTCTTTTGAATGAAGTTCATTTTTTTCAATGAAGGTCTAAGTTTTCAAATATAATAAATCAATGTAGTATCGTGATAAGTTTTAAAATATTACCGAGGAATGTATTGCATTTTCGACTTTTTTAAATAAAATTGCATTGAAGTTGGAAAGTGTTTCATAATCAATGCTTTAAGCATGATTGATCTTTCTTGTTTTATTTTGCCCAAGATTTTTAATATGGTATATGAAATCATAGAAAACATGATTTTCAAATTTATTAATAAATTACTTTAAAAATATAAATTTACCTTTAATTTTCTTTCAATCTAAGCTCTGCTATGTTATAATTAGATTAATTTTCGACTTGGCTTAAGTGAAAATTCTTATGCCATGCTAATGCGTCATGCCCTAAATAAAATCATATAAGCAAATTTAAATTAGAGCGGTGATTGATAGTTTATTATTTTAAGAGGTGCATTTTAGATGTATTCTTTCAAATTAGACGAACAAGGGTCAGTTAAATTGATGAAATAGGTGCATTTCAGTTGATTTGTTAATTTTATATATTCTTTTTTATTCGTTTTATTGATGAGAGCTCATGCTGTCATTTTTGTATTTCTTTGTTACTGCTCTAATTTTTCTGGTGATTTTCATCACTCCTAGAGATTGCAAAAATCCTTAATTTCGAATAGTTCTAGATATTTTTTTTAAAATTTATTATTTCATAGCGATCCCTGGAATCGTTGAGTTATTGTATTCACATAAAAATACAAACAGAATGTAAATACCATGCACAGTGCGAGAAAGATAGACATTATTCCAAAACTTTCGAAACTTATTCAGATAGTCTTGAAACTTGTATTTCTTTAAAAAAAAAGTTTTTTTTTAATGTTCAGGAATTTTTTTTTATACTACAGGGGGATTGAGACGTCTTGCAAGTCAGATTTTTAAAATTATATTATGTACTGAAAAATTAAAATAGTAGAACTTTTATTTCGTAGGTGGCACTAATATACACTCAAAAATATACTATAAACATGGTCTGCTGCTTTTAATACACCAGATGATAATTACAGACTCTTTTTAATTTCCTTACATACGTAGTATAATGTATAAGGAAAGTATTGTGATGGGGTTGAAAATTCGAAATCAAGTTTTCGATGGGAAAGCATGTTTCAAGTATCCCTGAACGCGAATCGAATCAAATGTTTTCGAGGTGATGTCTCTGTGTGTGTGTGTCAGTGAGTCTGTGGAGACGATATCTCACGAACGAATGAAACGAATGAAGTTTTGTGATCTGGGGGTGGGAGTCGTATCACGGCCGATGCGCCGATGTACACGAATTACATGCTACATTTACCATTATTTATACAAGTGAAATTTATTTAATTTTTAATTTTATATTACTACCCTGCTTTAACTCTCGGGCAACGATGGTATACTTTCTAGTATAATATAAACTTTTTATAGCAATTCACGGCGCAAATATTTCGCAATTTATGTAGCATATTTTCTTCTGAAATTTCTCCGCCCATTTTGTACAAATATTATATACTAAATGAAATGCTACTATTTCTAACGATAGTTCGTTCCAGTATATTTTTGTAATTATATTAAGGGATATTTAAATATTTAATATATTAGTCAATTTTAATTAACTTTTAACATCGACACCAATCAACCTCCAAGCCCGAATCAATCACTAACAATGTCGACCACTTTGGCGACCCCTGAACTAAACTAAAAAATGTTCATTTTGAAAAACACAATGTTCTTCAATTGATAAGAAAGAAGTCTGCAGTTACCGCCGGGCGTATTAAAAACAGCAGACATTATTTTTGATATAATTTTGAGGGTATATCAGTGTCACCTAATTGAAAATTTTTTTTTCCATTATTTCAATATCTCTGTATAATATATGATTTCAAAATTTGCTGTCTGCACACACACACACACACACACACACACACACACAACTTTTTGAAAAGTTATAAAACTTTCATTTGAAAAATTGTAAAAGTTGTCAAACTGTATTTAAACTCATTTGTGCTATGCGCACCCACAGAATAAAAAGGATATATTTTATAAAATTTCGCTTGCAAGTAATTCACATACACACATGCACACACAGATATTTTTACGAAAGCGTTAAAATGTGTTCAGGACATTTTAAAACGTGTTCTTTAAATAAAAACTCGAATATTAGAAATGTTTGAAAAAAATTACTTTGTACATTTAAAATAAGTGAAAAAAAATCTGATGTGGGCAGCATATGACTTTCCTTATATAATGCAATGAATTTATTACTTTTACAGTAAAATAAATAGATTATTCTTATAGTATATATCTATATTATTTCCAAGATATTGAATTTTCGTCAATGCGTCGTCATTTTCATCTATTTGGCGAGTTTTTCGTTAATTTAGCAACATTTAAAAAAGTTGCCAAGTTGGCGACATTAACTAAATTCGTCGCCAAAATTTCGCCAAGCGTTATGGACGGAGTTATACTTACAGCAGATAAATGACTATTGGAGTTCAAATACAAAAGTATTACTCAAAGTATCTTTTTTCATGAATGGAACGAGCTAGATCCACGAGAATGATGTCATCAAATTTATCGCACAATATTACATATGAAAAGTGAACATGTTTCTCAGTAGGAAATATTTTATTTTAATTTTATATGATTTTTTGTTAATTTTTTTGAAAAATTTGCAAAATATCGAGAACGATTCATACTAGCGATCTAAAATTTATGTCAATTGTTTCCTAATAAAAAATTACATAAGCAATGTCTATTTACGTAACTTCAATAGAGTTTTTGATTTTTTGATGATTTTTTTCAAAATTTCACTCGAAAATTTAAGGGGTTCTGAACATTCGATTGCGTATAAAAACAATAGGCTTCCAGTATTCACGGATTGTAATTTTTATACCAAATTTCGTTCGAAACGGTCCATTTGTTCATCAGTTATCTTCACCACAGACTCACTGATACACACACGCACACACACACGCACACACACACACACACACACACACACACACACACACATCCCCTCAAAAATGCTCGATTCGTGATCAGGGATGCTTGACACGTGCTCTTCCGTCGAAAATTCAAATTCGAATTTTCAATTCCGTCACAATACTTTCCTTATACATTATTGCATATAAGGAAAGTATTAAGTCTAATTCACAATAATTATAATCAGATTTTCTAAAATATGTGCATGCTTTTGTAGTGTAAAATTTAACAGCAA
Organism: Amaurobius ferox; assembly: GCA_951213105.1. Classification (NCBI taxonomy): domain Eukaryota; kingdom Metazoa; phylum Arthropoda; class Arachnida; order Araneae; family Amaurobiidae; genus Amaurobius; species Amaurobius ferox. The sequence continues at coordinate 76,238,554 of OX578134.1, forward strand.
TTCAACAATTAATGTCTTAAATAGTGTTTTATTCCATGTTCAATATTTGGCACGATGGAATTGTAGAATAAATGCAGTTTAAGGTGTAAACATTTTAGAATATTGGCACACATTATCAACTGCTGACTGACATTCAGGATTATACACAGGAATCTCTGCCAGCAGTAAAGTGACGGATTTTCCTAAACGTGTTGACTTCTAAATGTATAAAGGACTCATTTCACTTCAGGGCCAATGATAGATGAATTTTAATGGAGGTTCGGAACGGTTTTCAAAGTATTTAGAAAATAACTAAGTGAAATGACAGATATCTAAAATTTAACCGATATTTTCCAAACGTATATCTGTTTACAAGAGAAAATTCTAAGCAAAATATTTATCATAAACTTTAAACAATTAGTGGTATTAGGTATTATTTAAGGTGAATAAAACTATAGAATTTAGCATGCGAGTAATTTATGCACGTTTTCATTGTTAAAATAACAAATACAAAAGTGCAGGAGTGTGAATCAATAATCACAGTATCAAACCGCGGGCAATATAACAATATGAAAGCGTGTATTGAATAGCAAAAAGCAACGAGGAAGAGCCGGAAAAGCAGAGCTCGGAGAGGCCAGGACAAGGAAAATATATTAAAGAATAGTATATCTGCCAGAAATGTTTTCAGGGGCACATTCTAGACAGATATACTAAAATACGTTGTTTCTATGATTGCATAAAAAACACGTGGTTAAAATTTTATGCAATCTGTGCCCAACAGCGGAATAAAGAGAATAACAGAAAAAAAACCCAAATAGGATAAAATTCAACTATAAAACATGTATATATATATATATATATATATATATATATAAATATAAATTATTAAATCCAAAGTTAGAATGTATGTAGTAACTTATAATACACTATTCCAAAATTTTCTACAAATACAAAGAAATAAAAGAAATTAAGACAAAAAGAGGAAATAATAAAGCATAATGCAAGTCATAAGGACAAAGACAATCAACAAATTTCAAAAATGAGGAAGGCAAATAAGAAAACAAAAAAATCAAGCAAAAAAGCTTGCACATGGAGGAGATTTAGGCTTACGAGATTAGGCTTACGAAAAGTTCATTTCGAAAATATATATATATATATATATATATATATATATATATATATATATATATATGTATATATATATATATATATATATATATATATGTATATATATATATATATATGTATATATATATATATGTATATATATATATATGTATATAAATATGTATATATATATATATATATATATGTATATATATATACATATATATAATACATACATATACATAATACATGCATATATAATACATATATATATATATATATATATATATAATATTTATATCTGATCCATTTTCTACTTTGTTCTATGTCGGGACATGTACAAAACTTCTGTGATACAATTAACAGTTTTGCACATAGAAACGTAGAAGTTTCTGCATTACCGAACCAGATATGGCCCTTGATAACGTACATGGTTTTGGAAATGCTTTTCACTTTTTTCAATTGTATTCATTTAAAGAAAAAAAGTAAAAAGAATAGGAGCCAGAAAGGCTTAGCTTCATGTGCAATTTTTTCTGTTTGAAACTTTTCATTTTATACACTATTCATGCATTTACACCATATATGTTTATGCAGGGGACAAGGGGATTAGTACCTGAAGTACCTGTATTTCATATATGAACCAGTTATTACCGAACCAGTTATGGCCCTTGATAACGTATATGGTTTTGGAAATGCTTTTCACTTTTTTCAATTTTATTCATTTAAAGAAAAAAAGTAAAAAGAAAAGGAGCCAGAAAGGCTTAGCTTCATGTGCAATTTTTTCTGTCTGAAACTTTTCATTTTATACACTATTCATGCATTTACACCATATATGTTTATGCAGGGGACAAGGGGATTAGTACCTTAAGTACCTGCATTTTATATATGATTTATAATACTTAAAATAAATTTTTATCTAAGGGTATAATTAAGGGATTATACTCACCAACCTTTCACCACATGTAATTCTTTTTTCAATTGTTTACCTTATATAGGGAATAGGGAAAGAGGGGTATTTCATACCTATTTAGTATCTGTTTTATTTATAATGTTCTATTTGTAATTATCCCAAACTTGTTGTCACAAGTTAATTTTGATTTCAAATTTTCACTTCAGACCATTTTACTTTCAGATTTTCTCTACATACCGTTTTCAATAAATGATCAATCTTTGGTATTTATAATACAAGTAAATTAAAATTCTTAATATACACTCTATGACAAAAAAATCGACGCACCAAGAAATAATTATTCAAATGAGACAAAATTTGGTACGTGTAATGTGGATGTACAGAAAAATAAATGATTAGAATTTCAGAACAACTGGATGATTCATCGCACTGAAAGATTTACACAAAGTGAGCATGCCAATATGGCGTTAGTCTACCTGTGGCCTTGATACAAGCTGTTATCCGACGTGGCATTGATGCATAAATTTGCTGGATGGTGTTCTGAGGGATATCGTTTCAAATGTCTTCCAATTAACGAGCTAATTTGCCTACATTCTGGGATAGTTGCAGACGATGCCCCATCTCAGCTCAAATGTATTCAATAGGCGAGAGATTTGGGAATCTGGCAGGCCAAGAAAGTGTGTCGTAAGCACGCAAACAATCAATAGAGAGGCGTGCCGTGTGTGGCCTGGCATTATCTTGCTGAGAAGTTAGTCCGGGGTGTCGCGAAAGGAATGGCAATACAACGGATCGTAGAATGTCGGCAATTATGATCGTAGAATGTCGGATCGTAGAATGTCGGTGATTTGTTTGGTGTAAAAAGATTACAGAGCATAAGGGATTCCATTCAGTTTTCATTCTTCAGGAGTCTGTTTGGTGGCCGACTTGACTGTTCCCCTGTTTTGGGTGGGGTTGGGTTTCGTGTTTCTCAGTATACAACAAGACGCATTAATTTATTTGCTGTAAAGAATTTTCATTCGAATATTGGATGTAATTATGCAATTACTAATTTTTCTAAATTATACATTAATTTCCCTGATAATCTGGATATTTTTTATTCGTCGGAGATAGATTTGAAAAAGCATTTGTTATAAACATCCTGTATTTTATTGTATGTATTCATATGAATCTGTTTATGAAGATCATTTGTTGTTGAAGGTTTGCTTTCTTTTTAATGTATTTTAACTTTTTAATGCATTTTATGGTATTTTAATCTGTATTTTTTTAATGTATTTTTATTCCTGCACGCTGTAACTGGGACTCCGTCCTGTAGCTTGCAGTCTTTTTCAAATAAATAAAAGAAAATAAAAAATAAGAAAAAAAAAACTTACTGCTGTGCTGTGATGGTGCTACGGAGGACTATCAAAGGGGTCAGGCTATCAAACGATATGGCACCTCAGACCATAACTCCCTGTTGTAGGGCCGTGTGGCGTATGACAGTAAGAGCAGTATCCTGACGATGTCTCCAGACACGTCAGCGCTGGTTGTGGGACTCAATTCGAAACGGGATTCATCACTGAAGAGAATTCGTTTCCAATCCGAACAATGTAGCGTTGATCGGGCCCGACACCATTGTAATCGTTCTTGACGGTGCATACTGATCAGGCCAGGTAATGGGCGCCGCGAGTATAAATTCAGCTCCCGTAGTCTACTATTAATTGTCCGGAAGGTCACTTCCGTGTTTGTTACACGTTGTATGGCTGATAACGACGAATCTCGTGTTGTCATAGCAGCTCTGACAATCGTTCTATCTTTCTGTTCTGTCGTCGCTCCAGGCCGCACGCTGTCCACTTGCCGCTGAAACCTGCCATTCCGGTCAACATTATCTAATTGCTGCATCGCTCCTACCCAAATGCCGAGCGATTCGGCGGTGTACCCATCCCGCCTCAGGCAATCCGACCGCCCGCAATCGAAATACACTTCATCTTTTGCTCCTGAAAGCGAGGTTCGCTCTTTATATACACCACCATTTTGCTCAGTCTCAATGCGTTGTAGTTCCGACTATTCATTCATTGGCTGCGAATTTTTGATCATTTGCCTACTCGGTTGAAATGTGTTTGCATGTAAAGTTTCATTACTATCGGATAAGTTTTGCGTCGAATTATTTTCATATATATATGTATTTTTTTCATATATATATATATATATGTATATATATATATATATACATAGGGAATGTAATGTTTAACACGTGACACCACGCCAAAGAATTATTCTGGGTCGTTTGACCACTATGTCGTTCTGTTTCGATAAATGAAATCTTGTGAAATCAATTTGTCTAATTATTCCCTATGTGCTAATATAAATTCCATTAGGCATAACCATTGAGAACATTGTGAACCGCTTATTTTGTAAATAATGGTTTATTTTTGTAGATATACTAATTATAAAGCCAAATGTACTGATGTAGTTTGTTAAAATGTCCGTAGTAAGATATGCAGTGCCAATAAAAATTATTGATGAAACTATTGAATGAGAAATGAAACTAATAGAGATCGACGAACTGAAGAAAATATTGTAAATGGTCTCAGCCGAAGAAGAAGTGAGAAACATCGAGGAAATAACATTGTTATTTTCAGAGTTCTATTGTCAAAAATTTCACATATGTCTAGAGCGCATATACTCTGGAATGTGGTGGGATAGCCCAGTGATTAAGACACGGGGATTGCACTCGTAGGACCCGGGTTTGAGTCCTGGCTCTACCTAAACTGTCCCCTTGTTCAAGTGGAGTACGGGAACGTTAAATATATGGGTCTGAAAGGTTGGTGGTAGACGAAGAAGGATAGGGTTCCTGTGAATGTTGCCCCCACTGGTCTCTGGTCTGAATTGAATTACACTGTTCCGACCGTCCAAACAGATACCTTACACCTTCTGATAAGTCAGACTGTCTGGGTCAAAGGAATGAAAGATACTATGCGCGGGAAAGTCTAGAATCCATATAATATGCACTGCACGGAACTGAATGAGTGGGTGAGTGAGGGGTGATGTATCAAAATTATCGAGCACTTTCGCTATAGCTAAAATCTTTGATTTGGATGCCATTTGATCCACCTCAGCTTCGAAACCAAGGGAAAAATCCAAGATTTCAAGAACTTGAACGAGGAGTGACAGTGCATAATAATAATAATAGTAATAATAACCCCCTCCCCCTGAAAAACATGTTGCTTAATTAAGCACTCTATCTAGAATCTTGGTTTTGGTCTCATTCGATCTGACTCAGTTTCCAGATCAACAAAAATCGAATATTTTAGGAATTATATAAATAGGCGTCAATACAAAGGATGGATTAAAAAAATTCAAAAGCTGCCTACAAAATTATCGAGCACTTTTATTTGACTAGAATTTTGTTTCTGGTCTGATTCGACCTGCTCAACTTCCATATATACGGAAAAGTTGAAAAATTCGAAATATTCGAAAATTCGAATTTCAGCTGACGGTACAAGAGGATTAAAAAAAAAAACTTACACCACATTTTGCATCTCAGAAACAATGCATGCACAATTTTCTAGGTGTTACATTTAATTAACACTAGCCATTTTGAAAAAGCGAAGCTAGAGTGAAATAGCTAGTTATAGATATTAATATTTTCTAAAGTATAAAGTTCTTTGAGTCGCCATATATATATATATTTTTTTTTTTTCTAGCGTGTTAACTTAACTTTATAGATATTTATCATCATGTAAATACCTTATTGATGTCAACAAAAGGGTTCACACCCTCCCCCCGCATTTCAGACTGAAGTTTTCAAAGCTATTAACTACTTCAAAAATATTTTCGATAACAAAATTAAAGATCGGTATATTTATTACTTTCCGTATATACATAATGTATAAGGAAAGTATTGTGACTGGGTCGAAAATTCGAAATCGAGTTTTTGACGGGAGAGCACGTTTCAAGCATCCCTGATCCCGAATAAAGCATTTTTGAAGTGATGTCTGTGTGTGTGTGTGTCAGTGAGTTTTTGGAGACGATAACCGACGAAGAACCGATTCGAATGAAATTTGGTACAAAAATCACAATTCATAAACCCTGGAAGCCTATTGCTTTTAAACGTAATCGAATGTTCAAAACCCCCTAAATTTTCGAGTGAAATTTTGAAAAAATCGTCAAAAAATCAAAACCGCTAATAAAGTTACGCAAATGGACATTTCTTATTTAATTTTTCATTAGAAAACGATTTACATAAATTTTAGAACGCTAACATGAACCGTTCTCGAGATATTGCACATTTTTCAAAAAAATTATCAAAAAGTCATATAAAATTAAAAAAATATATTTCCTATTGAGAAACATGTTCACTTTTCATATGTAATACCATGCGATAAATCGGGTGACATCATTCTCGTGGATCTAGCTCGTTTCATTCATGAGAAAAGATACTTTGAGTAATACTTTTGTATTTGAACGCCAATAGTCATTTATCTGCTATAAGAATAACTTATTTCTCCGTCAGTAAAGCTTGGCGAGATTTTGGCGACGAATTTGATGGAATGTCGTCAATTTGGCGACTTTTTAAAATGTTGCCAAATTAGCGAAAATCTCGCCAAATGGAATAAAATGACGCTAAATCAATGAAAATGATGACTAATTGTCTAAAATTCAATATGTTGGGAAGACTATAAGTATCTACTATAAGAAAAACCTATTTTTTTTACTGTAAAAGTAGTAAATTCATTGCATTATATAAGGAAAGTCATGTGTTGCCCACATCAGATTTTTTTGTAACAAATTAGATGCAATCTCGGAATTGCTTTATTTGATTGAATATAAACTTAGCAAAGATCATAGGCAAAGTTCTATGATTGCTAAATCATAATTTTATTAAGCAATATCAGGTTTTACATAATAATATTTGCAGAGTAAATGTTTAAATGCTTTGTTTTCTAGTTGTTGAATTAAAAATATTTTTATAATGGCTTTACAAAATGTTCTTTTATAAACACAATTTCTAAATTTCGTTATTAGTTTCCGTTAGAATAAACGCCGTTGTTGTTCGAACCTTTTGAGGCATTATTTGTAACAACAAAAGAGAAGCTCTAAAAATTCTTTAGTTTATAATACTTTCAGAAGGTGTTTGTTGAAACCGCTGCTAGTTTTACTTTTGTGTACCTGTTGAAAAGTTTTTGGATGAGGATTTATTGAAATACTTTCTGAGGTACAAAATTTTACTTTTACTCAACACACTGTTAGCTTTTGTCGATGGACATTATACGGGAAAAAGAAGTTGAACATATGTGGTTCTTTATATTCTCCGTAAATTAAATACAGACTATAAAGAATAAAATATTTGAAACAGATAACATTTTTTATAAAGCAGAATGTGCCAATTGACCGGCAACTATATGAAGTGGTATTTTTAAATGCTGTAGGTTCAAAAGGGATGCAAGCACACCAATTGTTAAAAAGATACCTATAGTTGAATAACATAGGAAATGCAAATAATCTAATATTCAGTGGAGAAATTTGCAAAACTGTTGAAAAGAAATAACCGTTTTATATTTCATTGATTTTTTATATAATATTAGAAAACGCTGAGTATTTCTGCTAGTAATATGTATGTAGATGTATATGTATGTGTAAAAAAATGTATGTAGATGTTCTACAATAACCATTGTTAAAATGTATAATATGTATACTAATATAACTTTTCATCAATATTTTGCATATATTTTGAGGGTACTGTTGCATAATATTTACTTTTTAGCTTAAATGAGTTAAAATTTTAATAAAAATTGTTTAAAAGATATAACTGCTGTTGATCATAGTATTTAATCATCTTTTTGAAGCTAAAAGTAAAACAAAATATTTCCCAACAAAATAGTTGTTATTTTGAATTTTGTCCACCTAGATTTTAATTTGACATACTGTGCTTCGTAGAGTAGTATTGGCATGTAATAAGTATTAGATTTTGACCCATTTTTTGATATATACCAAATTTTTAAAGAATCGGTATCACAGGAGATAGACACATATTACCAATAGTGCCTTTTGGAGATGGCTAGCAGGAATTCTCGGTGTTGTTTGGATTAATGCTGAAATAAAATTAAAGTTTTACAAAATCTGAAATATTTTAGCCTGCTCCCACATAAACTACGCAAAAATTTATTTAAATAAGGTGAGCTCTAATTATGGGTGGTCATTATTGACTGATAAAAGAGGTATTTTAATTCCCGATATAGGAGGAGTCAACTTACATTACAAATATTTCCTGGGATCAGTCTCATTGTTTGAAAAAGCTTATAAATTACGTACTTCTGTCGATACTTAGCTTTTAGCTTATTTTGGAATTTTCACTTTTGTATATTACGGAACGAAATAGAAAAAAATAAAATCTTATAGACTTGTTCTATTATACTTAACAAATTAGTATAAAAGGTATGTAAATTCGTTGAGCTGTTGTTGAATTATAAGCGGTCTAGATAGACAGTCAGGCAGGTTTTTAAATTTAGTTATTCCGCACTTTGCTGTAGAATGATAAAACCTATAACAGAATATTCCTTGGAATAAGTGTCATTTCCCGTAAAATATTCATAAACATTTATAGTGTAGTTCAGGAGATATAAGTTAAAAGCGTGTATTGAAAAATGTTCCTTTATATATTAGATGTAGATGTCCCTCAATGAAAATTATTGCAATTGCAATTTTTCAAAACTACGAATTCAATCAAACATTGATTGACAAATACTTATCAAAATACCTTTAATATGACTTAAAATGATGTAATCAATGAAATGACTAATTTTTAAGATTGAAAGGTCCCTTAATACTTAATGCACCGGTAGCATGTCTCACAGTTAATGTGTCCTGGAGGTGTTTTATCCATATCCCGTTTCTCAAAGGACTTCTTAGTCCCAACATCTCACGCTAAATTGTGTTATTCAGCGGTATGGATAATTTGCAATACATCAATCAATGTCGAAACTTTTAGAAGGCATGGTAATTTGAATATTCAATAACTGCTGAGAGGGAAGAAAAATTTTGAATTTTTGATTAGTTTGCTCAACGCCGTCCGTGAGTTTAGCCTACTGCGCAGAGTAGTTGCGTGAGAGTACGAGAGATTTTATATGAAAAATTTTTAGGATTGGTTTGTGGTTTGAATATAAATGTGCGGGACTTCTATACCGAGGCAAAAATTAAAAAGGGTCTTTTCAATTTTCATATACCAGTATCTAATGAAAGATAATCATACAAAGAGTAAATATGAAATTAAAAATCCTAAAATAAGATAATAATGTAAAGAAGTGTAAGAAGGAGCTTTCAGATAAGTTGTAAGTGGTGTGTACACTTCAGTTTTGACGAAAATTTTAAACTCTTTTGTACATTATGGCAATAACTCTCCAGTCACCTGTTGGCTACGGTAAGGTAACACATAAATATATCAACTAATAAAGGCTTGGAGACTAATACACTTTTACAAAGGTAATATTTACAAAGGTAATATTTACATTTTAAATAATTCGGTAAATTAGACATCTTTGCCTTAGCATTTATGTCAATCCCAAAATTCTGTCAAAAAAGAATTGGGGAATTTATTCTTATGTTCGTCAAGAGGGCACGGCTGAGAGTTTGTGCAAAATAACAGGGAGATAAAAGCGTAATAGTTTCACCATGAATATTAATTTTAGGCCTTAGTTGGCGCTGCAAGAATCACATGCTTTCACATTTCACTGCATGAACGTTGATGCACTCGTTGAAACTACTCGCGCATGATCCATTATTTTGTCAACGGAGATCTGTTCTACACTTTAGATTTTCGAATTCAGCAAACAAGTGATTCTTGAAGAAAGTTCTTAAGCCCATGTTAGGAGGGGTGTCGATTTCCCACTGTTGATTTTAGCTACTGATTGGTCAAGTCACTGATGCCCATTGGCATGATTTTCTGATTGTTGTAATTGACTCAACATCTGTTGCTGAAACACCATCGCGGCGAGAAATCCGGGATTTAAGCCCCAGATTCAATCTCGAAGGCAGCTAGATTTACGTCCATTAATCGCCAGGGAGCATAGGAAAATCCACTTCCGGCAAAGCCGCAGCCGAGGGCCACGTTCTCGACGGGATCATTCACCGGGCAGGGTCCCGAAGAACACCCACCAAGCCCGACCCCAGCCACCTTCCGGACCTTGGCTCAGGCCATGAATGGGCGCAGTCCAGTGGTCACGGACATCCGGAAGAGTCGGGGCCTGATAGACTCGCTGGTTCGACGGACAGTTAATCGTCTTCCAGGTAATCCGATTAATATGCCCCCAGAGTCGGAGGATCAAGGTTACAGAGCCAACATTCATAACCACCATCTCAGGGTGGTCCGCCCCAGTGTTAGTAATAAATGTGATCATAAAATTCTTTGTCGAAGAACTTTTGAACTGTCCCATTTTTAGACTGGCTGTCTCCACATTTTGGGTACTTTGCCAGTACCCTGTATCAAATATATGAGTTCAATTTCTTACCTCAATGTCATACACATTTATTTCGAACTGTCAAACGAATGTTCTGAAAAACTAGAAGTGATATCTCCAGAACTAAAAATTTAAATCGTTGGTGAAACCTTACCCTAGGCCCTTAATCTGATGGGGTCAGAAATGATTGATTCTCATAGAAGAGCATCTCTAATTACTCATTAGGCAAATTTATACAAACGAACTATTAAAATTCCCATTATAAATTTACAAAATTCCTAAGATTTGTTGCAGAAGTTATTGTTGTAAGCACTGGCTTGTTTCATTCAATATCAAATTCCTTTTCTATTTGGTCTGGTGTTCATGAAAAAATTACATCATACAACCAGCAGATAAAATTCTATAAATAAAATAAACAAGCCTTAAAGTATATAGCGATATTGTAAATGCTGTGCGCCAGCTCGTGAAGACATTTAGGTATGAAAAAGAAGTTGAATTTGTTTTTAAAATGAGCTAAGATTATTTTAAAAACATTAGGTTGAAGAGAGAACAATAGTTTCATACAAAGCGCAGTACGACCATATTGATTATAATCAGATAGACAAGTAGTTCGTTCGTTACTAATTCCTCCGCGGTGAAGGAGCGTCTACGCACCACGTCCACAAGACCCCTCAGGGTATCCCATGGCGAAGAAAGGGGATTTGCAGCTTCACTTTTATAGAGGCTCCCCAAAGGGCGGAAGTCTGACTTGACCTAGGAATGACAACATCCATGCCCGCTGGCGGGTTACAAACCCGTAACCCGGCAATCCAGCCATCAGGCGGAAACGCATGCCCCTGACCGCTCGACCACCGGATCGGCAGACAAGTGGTAAAGGTTAAAGCCGATATATAATAAGGTATTAGATCTGGCGTTCTAAGGAACTAAAGAAAATAATTATAGCTAAGAATTATAACTAAGAAACTTCAGAATTATCAGTAATAAGGAACTTATAGTAGCAATTTCTGCCCTTCAAAATGGAAGTCGAGCTGATGAAAAATTTAAATGTTTTAAAAGTGTAGAGATATACATTTTTCAAAAAGATGAAGTAATTAATGAAAGAAAAATTTTAAGTGGTAAATTTTAGGTAAATTATATCTACTTTAAAACGTTATATTCAATAAAATATACTTATGTTTTGGTTACAGTTTAGTGGAAACTTATAGAGAGAGGGTTTGGTTACAACATTGTATAATGTGAGAATAAGATAACGTGCATTTTCAGCACTGACAACAATAGACTAGAATATCAATGTATGACATGATAAAACAGTTAAATTTAGTTTTAATGAGATTTGTAACACTGCATTATATGAGAATGTGATAACGTGCATTTTGCGTGCTGATGAGAATAGACCGGCCACAACGTCATTGAATTACAAAGATGACCAAATGTGAGATTTATTAAGATTTGAAAGGAAAAAAAGCTGGCGTTGGTATAATAAAAGGAATATATTTCAAAGTTTAAAGTAAGAGCATTTCAATGAAGATCCTATGTATTTGAAAGATAAATTTTAATTGTGCTTTTCATGAAAAGTTTGCCAAAAATTTTCGATTCATGTTAATAACAGAGGAAGGTAAATTAATTTCCAGCCTTTAATGTGAAGAGGTGTCAGTACAGTTATAGATCAATCGTTGCAATTTGAAACACACTGGACCATTAGAAATTTTACATTCTGTTAATCCGCCAATGCTTTCCTACTAATCAATGTTTCCTAACACTCACTTCAGACAAAACGTTTTAACGTTGAATTGTCGATTTACCGATTTTCCTGATGACAATATTTGAAACTATTAAGTAATATGTACCCAATTAACTTATATTTCGCGCAACTCTAAATGGACAATTATCAATATTGATAGCATCGTAATAAATAATATAGTGTATATATTAAAATATTTTAATAATTAATTCATTAATTTGACGTCATTTTCGTCAGTTTAGTGACAGTTTTGCAATTTTGACTATCTTTTCATCAATCTGGGGCGGCATATAGCCAGGTTGACGATATTTCATTGGATAAGTCGGAAAGTTCGCCAAATTGATCGTCAAATGTTAGACACAAACTAGAGAAGAGTTTTTCTTATATATAAATTGGCGAATTGTTAGGCGCCAAAATACAGAACTATTACACAAAGTATATTTTCTCGTGAATGGAATGAATCCACAAGAACGATGTTAACAAATTTGTCGCATAGTATTGCATAGTAAAAGTGAGCATATTTCATGATAGCTAACACTTTTTAATATTATGTAATATTTTTGATAAATTTACTTGAAAAATATTCAGTATAGAGAAAACGGTTTACGCTAACGTTCTAAAGTTTGTGTCATTTATTTTCTAATATAAAATTATGTAAGAAATGATTATTTACATAACATTATTAAAGGTTCTGATTTTTAATGATTTTCATTAACATTTCATTCCAACATTTGGGGATTTGTACAAACTTCGTTCGAAAAGTTCTATTGCTCGTGAGATATTGAATCCACACGCACACTTACACACAGACACGCACACACACAGAGAGAGAGACAGAGATTACCTCAAAGACGTTCGATACGAGTTCAGAGATACTTGAAACGTGTTCTTTATCCGAAAACTTATATTTGAATTTTAGACCCTATTGCAATACTTTTTACTACAATACTCACTACATTTACATTATACTATGAATATAGCTGAAGTAAAAATTTGAAGATTGCCTTTTACCTCTCAATACATCCCATTGCAGAAAAATACTTTCATCTTGATATATAATCAGATTATGTAAGTCCCTACAAAGATATGAGCCTATTATTGTTTTGAACTGTTTACTGATGTTCCAATATATAGTGTAAAATACATATTAAGTTTGGATAATACATGGTTAGCAAAACGTGCGAAATTCGAGTTATCATCTCCTTAGTTTTACAAATTTGAATAGCATTAGTCTGGAACTTGTAGAATTAACACACTCAGAAGAAGCAGCCAATTTCAACTTATAAGGAAAAATTGAGCAACGTATATAAGCACAAATGACACAATTAGGCAGCATACAGCTGTTTAGAGAATACGATGAATCTCCTTCATCAGTTCAAGAAAACAAACAAACTTGAAGTCCAAGAAAGAAATGGGTGAATTATTGTGTTATTTGTGCTTATATACGTTGCTTAAGTTTTCCTTACCCTTCGTACAAAGTGTATTTTACTTATTGAATTCAACTTATTACATCTGAAAATCGCATCTATTTTTTTTTTTATGAAGATGCAAAGTGAGATGCAAAATGAGATGTAAAGAAGAATTTTCATGATAAACACATGAAAGTTAATCGTAAAAATGTGTCGCGAAATATTAGAAATATTTTAATTCAGGTATTTTTGTAGTTTCATATATAAAACACTGCCGATAGCCATTCCTTTTTTTTACGTTTGACATTTACACATTCAAAGCTTACCTCTGGTGTATAACACGCATTCGTACGTTGTGCCTTGCTTTTTACTCTCGCATGTGTAGTATTGAGAAAGTATTGTTTTCGTGAAAATTTTCGATTTCCTGATTTTGATGCAGATATAAGTTTATGACCTCCTGAACACGTTTTGACTATTTTTGGAGTAATGCCCGTCCGCCTGTCTTTCGGACGTCTGCGGTCGATTTCTTGCGCACACGATAGCAGCAACAAATATTAATGGACTTTCCCGAAACTTCATTTCCGACTTTGTTATGAAAATCGAAAACGATAGATTTCCTTCTTAAATTCGAGCGAAAACTTCGAAATTTATTTGAAATTTTATAATTTTTTAACATGGCAGCATAGGACAAAATTTAACATAATCAGGCATAAAAGGATTTATGCCTAAAAGGACCTAAAAGGCCTGACAACATTAAAAGGACCTAACATTTAATGTAAATTCCGCGCTATACAGAGCATATTTTCATACAAAGAGATTAGCGATTGGATCAAAAGCATAGAAACCAGAGAATGAACCAGTTGGCCACAGGTGGACGAGTCAGCCCTCGGTTATCCCCCTATAAGAAGAATATCGGTGTTTGTGACTTTAAGAATTCTATTGGTGAAATCGCGAAAATACGTGTGTAGGCTCGACAGTTGATCGCTGAATGCGTTCGTGGGTCCGCTCACGATGTCTGACGTAAGCAGCACGCATGCGCTGGAGTAGGAGCATGTGCTGCCATTGCGTCAAGTAGAGCCATTGGGGTGGTAGGCACGTGTAGCAGTTAGTTGTCTGTTTCAGTGAAGAACGTGATGGCTGGTTACACGATCGAGGGATACGCTGATATGCATCTTATTTACGGTCAAGCAGATGGCAATGGATTCTTAGCACAGCGGATATATCAACAGGAATAACCGAGGAGGTGTTGTCCGCACCATACCATCTTCGGCAATATCGATCGACAACTACTTGAGACGGGGACCTTCCAGCCAGCACGGTGTGATGTAGGGAAACTTAGCAATGTACACACGCCTCAAATGGAAGAAAGCCTGCTGCAACGGTTTGCCGATTCCCCGTCGACAAATACGCGAGCGGTTGCAGCTGAATTCGGTGTTCCGCACACGTCGGTGTGAAATGTTTTGCATTGTGCAAAGATATACTCCTTCCACATCCAGCGGGAACAACTTTTAACCGAAGACGACTATCTCCGTTGTGTGCAGTTCGTGCGATGGATGGTTGCCGTCACCATACATACTAATCCTCAGTTTCCTGCCACTGTTTCATTTTCTGATGAGGTCAGCTTTAGGCGTGAAGGCGTTGTCAACAAGCACAATGCACACATGTGGTCGACGGAAAATCTCCATGCCAGTGCCCCGTGAAAATCTCAACAGAGATTCAGTGTCTACGTGTTAGCAGGAATCCTCGGTCTCTCTTGGGGCCGTACTTTCTGCCTGAATGGCGCAATGTACCGTGTTTTCTTGCAACATGTTCACCCGGAATCACTGCAGAGTGTGCCGGCTGCAGGCATATGTTTCATGCATGATGATGACCCAGCACATTTCTGCTTCATGATGCGTAACCACCTCGATGCTACATACCCAGGGAGGCGGATTGGACACGCCGGATCCGTTGCTTGGCCTCCACGTTCACCGGATCTCAATCCGTTGGACTTCTTCTTTTGGGATCACCTTAAAGCACTCGTTTATGAGACGCCTGTGGACACACCGGAGGATCTCATATAGCGAATAGTCTTCGCTGTGACAGACATCAATAGCACACCCGGTATCTTTGAGCACGTCCGGGAACTGTTTTTACGTCGTTGTAGACTGTGCAATGGCGTCCGAGGCCGACACTTCGAACAACACCTTTAATAACTTCGTGTACATAATTCTCATCGTTCCCTTTCCAGCATTGCAAGTTGCATCACAAGTTGTGTTGTAAACCTGCTGTCAAATAAATCGTTTTGTAGTTGTTACTGTACTTTTTGTCGTCCCCGCTTGACGTTAGAACCTGCATACGTATTTTCGTAATTTTCACCGATTAAACGTGGTTTGCGATATTATGTTCCATTTCAATTTTTGTTCCTCTTGATATCTACTAACAACCCTCTGAGTTTATCTTCGCATTAACTCAACACCCTGTATTAAGCTTGAATACCAGTATTTATATTTGTCAAACATAGATAAACTAACACTTAAAAATTAACTTACACTCTTTTTAAATGAGCTTTTTTTTAATTTAACAATGTATGGAGCAAAAAAATTAACAAAAATGTCTTCATCAAAAATTGGCTTAGTTAGGCTTTGTTCCGTTGTTGATAGTATAAACAAGCAAGGTTTGAAATCCTTTTAGGTTACCGAGGAGGAGGCGGGGGTCTGGAAAATCTTTTCAATTCTCCATTTTCTCTGCCCCCAGGAGTAGAAATTCAAAATTTGACTCCTTTAAGTTCTGTCCAGTAGTTGATACTATAAGTGTTGCAGACCCAGACCTCTCCATTAACCCAGAGGGCTTACAGCAACTATTTGAGAGACCAGGATGCTATAAGTGTGTAAAGATTTCTCCTACTAAGTTACCGGAGATTCTGGAAATATTTTTTAAAAAACCCTCCCCGTTTTCTTTGTATCTCCCCCCGGGGGGGATTGAATTGAAAATCTGGTTGCTACAAAGATGTTAGACGATATTTGTACGGAGTAATTCAAAATTCCAGGTGCAAACTGTATGGGAGACAGGCAACAGTAAAACTAACATTTATCATTAATAAATGTATATCCGCAGACGCCACGTTATTGTGCTAGAAGGCGCTGTTAGGCGGCCTTTTTCGAAAGTTGTAATTTATCGCCATCGTCATTCATAACGCGGACTTTTGTACAAGTAAAATGGAGAATTTCACAAATGTTAAGATAGCTGACATGTATCTGGGTCAGCATAGCGCACTGTCTCTGGCGGGAGGGTCGTACGCGGTAGTTTGGTGTTCTATCTTTACCACCGCAGAAAACATGTCTACCCAGAGTATGGGCACGATAAATTTATATGTCCAAAATTCCATCCGGGATGGGTTGGGGGAAGGATGGTAGTGTCCATATTTTCTGACTTAATTGGGTGGCTCTCCTGCTACCATCCAAATAGATACCTTACACTATCGGGTAGGTCCGACGATCTGTGTAGTCCGGATTATTTGTATTTAGTGTGACAATCGAAACGGAAGAGTTGCTGTACGATTTACCGACAATCTCACAGTAGCCACCTTAGATTTTGTGCAATACTCAGTATTACAGTACGAAATCCACCTTACGAACGATGAGGGTGAAAAATAGCCAATTATCGCATTGTCCAACAACGCTCTCTAGCGGAAAAGTTTGACATCTGCGGCCATACATTCCTTAACGAATAATCTTTTTTATTTCCCATCTCCCATTAAGGCTTGTACAGAGAGTCTTGAATCACTCTGTATAAATAAATACATGGAAAAAAAAACAAGCTTGATAGTAAATCAAGTAAACTTGAGGGTTTTTGAAACATTTTACTATGTATAGTAGTTTTTGTAAATGTTTATTTAAATTAAATAAAACATATGGAATGTTCATTTAAATTATAGAAAGTATATGCAGTGTTTATTTAAATTAAATAAAGCATATGCAACGTTCATTTAAATTAAATAAAGTATATGCAATGTTCATTTTGAAAATTTCCCAGCTAGAAGATGTAATCACTCGTTATATACGCTCTGAGTATCGCCCCATCTTGTCAACATTAACTTGAACTCGGCGATATTTTTATATATCACTGATTTACCTAGAAGCTCTCATTCAAAATCAAAATTATCACGCCACCTAAAAGTTCTGACATTGATTGATGAGTCCCAATTTATTCTATGCTTTAAATAACATAATAAAATGCAACATGACAAGGAGGAGGTGTTCCAACAAGAGAAGGATGGAACGTTTCTTAAGAATGTTCGACTTCGCGAAAGGTGAAGGTGCTAAAGAGAGAGAGAGAGAGAGAGAGAGAGAGAGAGAGAGAGAGAGAGAGAGAGAGAGAGAGAAAGAGAAAGAGAGAGAGAGAAAGTTAGTCAGGAGATGCTCGAATTAATAATTCGATTAACAAAACGATATAAATTATTGGAAGTGAAATGATCCATAATCGAATATTAATCAAGGGTAATGAGAACGCTTTACGGTCGATCGTGTAATGGAAGTAGGAATTACGAATAAAATTGTAAATTGATAATTTATCCTTCGATGAGATTGTAAATGAAAACTGAGAATTAAATTATAAAGTTATAAATTTACAGAGCTAAATTTTCAGTGATATAACATTCAGTATAGTCAATCTAATATTCTTATTGTTTTGTCAGTATTACGATTATTTCGGATTTAACAATTTTGGTAATAGGAAATTTACTTTTGTATTTGGCAAATTTTGTTACTGGAACAAAATTTATCACCAGAATCTAATTCAGTAAGCTTGAATTATTTAAAGCTCCAAAAAAGTGAGATTATTTAATTTAAAGTATCTAAATATTTACATTTTTTTATATTTTATATTTAAATATACACTCATGTCCAAAAGTTAAGCATTGTTGCTGTTTATGCGAAAATTTCAGGAAATCTACATCGGAATGGAAGGAAACGCGGTATACGGGTGTAATAGGGTTACAGAAGAAGAAAACAAAGCAAAACAAGGAGAATAACGATTTTTATTATCCAAAGAAAATGATTGAAAGAAAAAGGGTCACAATACGAGTATCAGTCTCAGTGAAACAGAATGATTAAAATAATGTGATGTTGCAGTTTAATACGATGTGTTGAAACCTCGGGTAGCCACGCATGCTGCACAATGATTCCCCATACTTTCGATGAGGGTTTGGATGAGTTGTGTGCTCAAAGAATTCCAAGCCTCACGGAGAGCAGTTTTCAATATCGGAATGGAGATTGGTGGGTAGAGAAAGGCTGCAAGATGTTTCCCGACCATATCCCACAGATGTTCTATTAGATTCAGATCAGGAGAGTTGGCAGACCGCTGCATGTGCTGGATATCTTCAGTTTGAAGTAAGTCGTCGACCAAGACCGCACGGGTAGAAGTCGCGTTATCATCCATGAAGATGAAATCAGGATCAACAGAACCTTGAAACAATCGAACGGTTGGATCAAGGACTTCGTCTCTGTATCTTTTACCAGTAACCGACCCCGCGTCAAATATGTGGAGGTCTGTGCTGCCGTCCATCATGATGCCTGGCCAGAACATGACTCCCACAAACGGAAATCGATGTCTTTCCGTGATGCTTCCCGAGTGAAAACGCGTTCCACGTTCTTTCCAAATCGTAGTATGACAAGAATCAGTTTGCAGGCTAAACCTGGACTCGTCACTGAACATGACATTGCTCCACTGTTGTTCACTCCACTGTCGATGTTCCAAACTCCACTGTAAACGCACGCGTTTCTGCGTCAGGGGGATACAAACTGCTGGTCGTCTGGCATTGAGACAAACGTGTCTGAATCTCCTGTAAACAGTTTGTCTCGAAACAGTGAGTCCTGTGGCGGCTGTCAGGACTGAACCCGAGCAGTTATCACCAAATATCGGTCTTGCCGAGCGGTTGTTACCCTTGGTTATCCTGATACTGGTCGTCGGGTAACATCTCCAGTGGTTTGGAACCTCTGCCACAGTATGGAGATCGCACATTGAGACACATTCAGAATTCAAGACGCTTCGATTTGGGTTCGACCGGATTCCAGCATTCCAATAATTCTTCAATTCAAAGTCCAGTTGGCATCTTTGTAACATATTTCGTCCTTTTTGATAGTTAACAACGCTCCGTACCACAGTAATTGCGAAATTCTGTCTCAAATGGCCATGCCGCTCGAGGCCGTTTTATACTGGTTCCGACGTGCGACGGTGCTTTGCGCCAGTCAACGTCGACTGAACTGTTTTGCATAATCACAATGATTTGCCTTTGTGCCACGATTCTCCACAACTGATTGTGAAACATTGTATCCATGTTAACTCCGAATTTTTCGCATTTTACGAATTATTATTAACTTTTGGACATTGTATAATAAAGCTCGATAAAAAACTTCGTATTATTTTCCTCATCTTGTTACGATAAATTTTTTTACACTCTTCTTGAATATTTTAAAACTTTAATTTAATTTTTGCATCGTCAAACTTCATATCTCCTCCCTTTTTACTTTCCTTATATACATAATGTATAAGGAAAGTATTGCGGCCGGGTCGATAATTTGAATTTGAGTTTTCGACAGGAGAACATGCTTTAAGCAGCCCTGAACACGAATCAAACTTTTGTGAGATGATGTCTGTGTATGTGTGTGTGTGTGTTTCAGTGAGTCTGTGGAAAAGATATCTGCGGAACGAATGGAGCGATTCAAATAAAATTTAGTACAAAAATTAGCATCCGAGAATACTGGAAGCCTATTATTTTTATACACAATCGGACAATCAGATCTTGCCTAAATTTTGGAGTGAAATTTGAAAAAATCACCAAAAAATCAAAACTTTTAACAAAGTTGCATACGTAATCATTTCGTATGTAAGTTTTTATTAGAAAACGATAGATATAACTTTTAAAACGTTGGCATGAACCGTTCTCGAGATATTGCATATTAAAAAATGCCAAAAAATCCTATAAAATAAAAAGAATATTGTCTATCGTGAAATATGTCCACTTGATATGTACACTATTGTGAAATGTGTCACTAATTTGGTGGCATCATTTACGTTGATGTAGATCGTTCCATTCATGAGAAAATATACTTTGGGTAATAATTTTGTATTTGGACGTCGATACACCAATAGTAATTTATCTGCAATAAGTTATTTCACCGTCCATAACGCTTGGCGATATTTCTGCACCAACTTGGCGACTTTTTAAATGTTATCAAATTAACGAAAATATCATCAAATTGATAAAAATGACTCCAAATGGGAAGTAATGTTTCATAATTTCTGATTTCCGTCATATGACGGGCATACTTTCTAGTATATAAGACATGCTTTTCTCTCCATTTGCCTGTAACACTTGGTGATGTATTTGGCAAACTTGGTGAATAATTTAGCAAAGTATCGTAAACTTGGCGATACTTCCCCCCAGATGACAAAAATATTGTCAAAATTGCAAAAATAACACATAATTAATGAAAATGATGCTCAATTGATGAATTAATTATTAAAATATTTCAATATATGGTCTATATCGCTTATTGTGGATGCCAACAGTTTTAATAGTATATTTAGAGTTGCGCAAAATATAAGTTAATTGGCGACTTTGAAATAGTATTACATTTTGTCATCCGGAAAATCGCCAAATGTACAATTTAGCGATAAAAACACAGTACCGTGGATCTTATAGATTATTTTTTGACTGTAAAAGTAGTAAATTCATTGCATTAAATAAGAAAAGTCCTGTTCTGCCCACATCAGATTTTTTTACTATTACAGTAGCTTGTAAATTTCTAAATCGTGTATTCCTATCTTTTCATTTTCCCTAAAATTCGTAGTATATTCAAGTTTTGTGAAGGTCTCAAAAAGTTAGACTTTAATGGATTCACACGGTTTGCTCATACCTGAATACGAATCTACCATTATTTCATTAGCATTACGTAGTGCAATACGTTTTTTAGTGCACTACAATCATTGATATCCTCTACTGATATCAATTGTTTATAATATAGTTATCAATTTGGTCAAAATATAAGTTAATTGGGTACTTTGAAATAGTATTACATGTTGTCATCCAAAAAATCGCCAAATGTACAATTCAACGATAAAAATGCTTTTTTACATTTTTTCTACTCTGAAAGGCGTAAATTCAGTACATTATATAAGAAAAGCCATGTGCTGCTCACATCAGATTTTTACTTGCCTTATATACATAGTATAAAGGGAAGTAATGCGACGGGGTTGAAAATTCGAATTCGAGTTTTCGTCGGACGAGCACGTTTCAAGTATCCCTCAACACGAGTCAAACGTTTTTGAGGTGATGTGTGTGTTTGTGTGTGCGTGTGTGTATCAGTAACTCCGTGGGGACGATATCTGACGAACGAATGGAGCTGTTCGAACAAAATTTGGTACAAAAATTACAATCTGTGAACACACTCAGCCTCTCTAGCGAGTCTAGGGTGCGGAATTCATGAACGATGGAAGCCTATTGTTTTTATTAGCCTATTTTTAGCCTATTGTTCAGAACTCCACTACATTTTCGAATAAAAATTGTAGCTAGCATGAACCATTCTCGAGATATTGTACATTTTTAAAATAAATTTATCAAAAAATCACATAAAATAAAAAAATATTAACTATTGTGAAATATGTTCATTTTTCATATGTAATATTATGCGATAAATTTGGTGCCATCATTCCAGTGGATCTAGCTCGTTCATAAGAAAAGATACTTTGTGTAATACTTTTGCATTTGAACGCCAATAATAATTTATCTGCTATAAGAATAATTTATTTCTCCATCCATAACGCTAGGCGAGATTTTGGCGACAAATTTGGCGGAATGTCGTAAATTTGGCGACTTTTTGAAATGTTGCTAAATTAACGAAAATGCCGCCAAATTGATACAAGTGTCTCTAAATCAATGAAAATGACGACTAATTGACTAAAATTCAATATCTTCGATAAAATATAAGAATCTACGAGTACTATAAGAATAACCTATTTTTCCTTCCATAACGTTTGGATAAAATTTTGGTGAAGAATTTTTCTGAATATCTCCAACTTGGTGACTTTTTAAATGTTGACAAGATAACGAAAATGTCATCTAATTGATAAAAATCCGCCAAATTGATGAAACTGAAGCTGAATCAATGAAATGACGACTAATTCATGAACTTCCAAAATCTTGGAAAGAACTTAAGAATAGACTATAAGAATAATCCATTTTCTCAGTCCGTCCGTCCGTAACGCTTGGTGAGAAATTTAGCGGGATGTCGTCAATTTGGCGACTTTTTAAAACGTTGCGCAAGTGACAAAAATGTCGCAAAATTGTAAAAAATGACGCAAATTGATGAAAATGACGCCAAATGAGAAGTAATGTATCGAAAATTTTGATTTCCATCATATGACGGGCATGCATTCTAGTATATAAGAAATACTCTTCTCTCTGTTTGTCTGTAACACTTGGCGATGTGTTTGGAAATTGGCGAATAATCAAGCAAGTATTGTCAACTTGTATTGTCATATTTCGCAAGAGATTAACGAAAATTTAGTCAAAATGCAAAAGTGATGCTAAATTAATGAAAATTGCGTCTAATTGATGAATTAATTATTAAAATATTTTAATATATGGACTACATTGCTTCTTGAGGATGCTATCAGTATTGATAATTGTTAATTTAGAGTAGTGTGAAATATAAGATAATTGGGTATTTTTAAATAGTATTACATGTTGTCATCCCAAAAATCGCCAAATGTACAATGTAACGTTAAAAAAACAGTACCATGGATATCATACATTAATTTTTGACTGAAAAAAGAGTGAATTCATTGCATTATATAAGAAAAGTCATGTGTTGCCCACATCAGATTTTTTTTATTATAAATGTAGTAAATTCATTGCATTGTATAAGGGAAGTTATGTGCTATCCACAAAAGATTTTTTAGTGTTGCATCCGTCCTAAATCGGTTTTATTTTTGCGTATTATCTGTGTATCTATATTCTGTGACAATGCAATCACAATATTTTGTATTTTAAATTACACTAAATTTAACTACACTAAATTTTGAATATTTCTATAACGAAGCCTAATTTTACTGCTATATTATAGCATGCAGAATGTAAACACATCAAGCGATTGTAAGATTAGCTCTGGAGTCAGCATTATAAGTGATATGAATGAATGATTCATTGATTTTACATAGAGAGGAAGATGATTTATATTTCGATGGCATCATTTCAATAAATTACATTTTGTATAGCATTGTCTTTTTCGGCGAAGTTTGAAGTTTTGAAGTAAAATAAATTACTGTAGTACTGTGATAATTTAAAAAATATCATCGTTGAATGTATTGCATTTTAGAGGTGTTTAAATAAAATTGCATTTCATTTGTACAGTGCTTCATAATCAATGTTTTATGCGTGATTGATTTTTCTTGTTTTATTATCAATCCAAAGCATTCGCATTAATTTTCCTGTATATAAGGTGAAACTCTGATAATTTTTACTAATTTTTTATTTACGTTTCAAAAATTTCCTTTCTTCAAAACTGCGAAAAATCAAATATCAAATCAATAATTTGATTTTTCGCAGCTTTTTGGTGTTATTATAAATTGCTTTTGCCTTTCCCGAGACTAAAAATTGAAGAATTCAGTTTTATTACTCTACTTATATACATAGTATAATGTATAGGGAAAGTAATGTGACAGAGTCGAAAATTCGAATTCGAGTTTTCGACGGGAGAGCACGTTTCAAGTAACTTTAACACGAATCGGACGTTTTTGACGTGGTGTATGCGTATGTGTGTGTGTGTGTGTGTGAACGAACGAAATTTGGTACAAAATTACAATTAGTGAATACTGTAAGCCTATTGTTTTTAAACGAAACTGATATTTGGAAGATCTTCCCCCTAAATTTTTGAATGAAATTTTGAAAAATCATCAAAATCAAAACCTTCAATAAAATCAAAATACTCATAAAGCAAATAATCATTTCTTATGTATTTTTTGATTAGAAAACGATTGACATAAACTTTAGAAAGTTAGCTTGGACCGTTCTTAAGATATTAGACGTTTTCCAAATGAAATTATCAAAAATTCACATAAAAATCAAACTATAGTGAAATATGCTCACTTTTCATATGCAATATTATGCGATAAATTTGTTAACACCATTCTCGTGGATGTAGCTCATTTCATTCACGAAAGAAGGTACTTTGGGTAGTAGTTTTGTATTTGGTCGCCAATAGTCTAATATTTTTTTTTATAAGAATAACCTATTTATCCGTCCATAATGCTTGGTGAAATTGTTTAGGCAAATTTGGTGGAATATCGCCAACTTGGCGAATTTTTTAAATGTTGCCAAATTGACAGAAATGTCGCCAAATTGATAAAAATAACGCTAAATCAATGAAAATGACGACTCATTGATAAAAATTCAATATCTTGGAAAGATCTTAAGAATCGATTGTAAGAATAACCAATTTCTCCGTCAGTCCGTAAAGCTTGACGAAGGCTTTTTAAAATGTTGCCAAATTGACGAAAATGTCGCCAAATTGATAAAAATCACGCTAAATGGAGATAAGGCTTATCGAAATTTGAATTCCGTCATATGACGGGCACACCTTCTAGTATATAATAAATGCTCTTCTCTCCATTTGTCTGTATTACAGTGATACATTTGGCGAAATTGGTGAATAATCTAGCGAAATATCATGAACTTGCCGATATTTTGCCCCAGATTGACGAAATATCGTCAAAAATGACGCGAAGTTAATTAAAATGAGGACTAATTGATGAATTAATTAGTAAAATGCTTTTATATATGGACAATATTTCTTTTTGAGGATGCTTTTAATATTGATAATTACCATTATAGATTTGCGTGTAATATAAATTAAATGGATACGTCGAAATTATTTTACATGTTGCCATCGAGAAAAGCGTAAAATATACTATTCAAAGTTAAAAACACTGGGAGAACAACAAAAACAGAAAATTGATTGCATTATGTAAAGAAAGTCATGTGCTGCCCACATCAGATTTATCCTTTCGTCTCGTTGTGCCTGACTTGAGCAAAATGCTTGTGTACACGAGTTTAAGAATTCTCTTGTTAAGAGCTCTTTTAATTAATAAATCTTTGTGTATACTAAAAGGAAATGACTGTCTCTTCCGAAATTTTCTTTATCAGTAAAGATATCTCAAGGAAATGTTTTGGAATGTATTATGTTATTCCTGTTTATAGGAAAAAACACGATAATTCCCACATTGCTGAATCTGCATTTCTTGAAGATCTTCATCAAAATATTGACAATTAGGTTGTTGTGTTTGGATAATTAACCCCAAAAATATTTAAATTTATTCATACCAATTCAAGATTACTGGTCCATCTACCTTGAAATTACATACATTGATATACAGAGGCCGTTTACAAATTTTTAGAACAATTTTATAGCAAAACAAGAGAGATCAATCATGCTTAAAGCATTGATTATGAAACACTTTCCAACTTCAATGCAATTTTATTTAAACATGTCTAAAATGCAATGCATTCCTCGGTAATATTTTAAAACTTATCACAATACTACATTAATTTATTATATTTGAAAACTTAAACCTTCATCGAAAAAAATGAACTTCATTCAAATGACGGCATTGAAATATAAATTGCTTGGTTCAAACATCTCTAAAATGTGATACATTCCTCGGTAATAATTTTAGAAATATCATAATACTACGATAATTTATTATATTTGAAACCTTCATCGAAAACAACTGAAATTCATTCAAATGACGTCATAGAAAAAATAACACGCCTGGCTCTCTCTGTAAAAGCAGCATTTCATTCATAAATAATCTCTCATTCATGTCATTCATCACAATACTATAATAATTTATTTTATTTAAAAATTAAGACCATGGAGCTACAAGTGATTAAACTCTATGCGTAAAACTTCATCGAAAAAAATCGTCCTGCTCTTAGTAAAATCAATGAATATATCATTCATATCAGCTATGCAGACTCCATGAATTAAATGGTTTTGTGTTAAAGATGTGGTAGCGGTCTCAGAACCAAATTGTGGGAAGAGATTCCGCCACGCACAAAACGGCCAGGTGATCGTATATCACAACAAAAACAATATAGAAATTTATAGTGGTAATTATCATACTTAACTTAACCCAGGCAATGTTATTTAGATGAGGTTTTCCCAGTCTAGAAGAATTAGATTCTAGATGGTAATCAGTGAGCAAACAACATGATGGAATACAAGAGAAAGGGCACATTTATCAATTTAAACAAATCAAATTTTATTCAATCATTAGCATTTATTTATCAATATTCATTTACTTTCAAATTATTATTCAGAATGATTCAGAGCTTCCGTTATCATTAAACATTTATCATTCAAATTATGCCCTGCACAATAATATTTCAATAATTATATATTTCAATAATATTTCAATAGTATTTCAATAATATTTCGTAAATTCAACAATGCTAGTATTATTCAAAATCAACCAATATTTAATGTGCCTGTATTGTATTAATTTGTGCCATATATTTCAGTTGGAACTTCTGGTTCCAATTACAAAAGGGATTACCTGTACCGATGATCTAAACTAAAATTTCACAGAAAAGTTTCAAGTTCGGAAACACTACTTGAAGGGAACCGAATTAATTCCAAAAAATGAGGATGCAAGATTTCTCGAATTTCAACAGGGCTTTACGCCAGATCAATTCCAAGGAGATCCCGATTCCAACACAAGGAGACCAACTCGATCCCCAGTAAAAATCATCCTGGAATAAAAAAAGGTAAATTTAGAATTTAAATATAGAAAGTCGAATCTTCTCCAGGAACATCTTCATCCAGGCTCCAGGAATGGATCGTGGTTTCATCAGAAACAAAATATCTCCATCCAAGAACACTTAGCCATTTTGGCCAAAGCCTTTGTCTTAAAAGTTTAAGACAAAAATTCGATGAGACTTCTCCAAACGAAACTTCCAAGCCGAATCCCCGGGTCTCAAGAGTCCAGCAAAAAGTTCTCCTCAGCGCAGCTTCCTGATTGGCAGGCAAGCGCGCCCAGCAACAGCCTTCTCCTCAGACCACACGTCACACAACCAGGCGAGACAGAATTCCTGGCTCGAGCCAACGGATTCTCGACGAAACACAGATTTTAATGCAAAACGAATCCAGACAAGGCCTACCGAAAAACCGCACAGGCACGGAAGGAAAGAAAAGTGTTTTTCTCACAGAAAAACACGAAAGGCTCATGGCGCGCAGAATTGCGACTTGACAAAGAAATACAGCAATTCTAATACAACTCATTCTACATATTTTGCTGTTTACATTTTACATAGGCGGAAAATAGGCTTCGTTGTAGAAATAATCAAATTTGGATGAGCATTTAAACTCAAATATATTGTCATTGCGTTGTTTCAATATGTAGATGCACAGAATTTAGTCAAAAATAAAGTGGTTTTAGGACGGATACAACACTCAATATGAATTAAAAAGAACTTTAAAAATCACGATTTTGAGACAAGATGGATGCCATATATCATTTTGAATGGGTCACGTGATCTTTTGATATCATGGTCACGTGATCGCTTCATATAAAATGTGTTATTATTATTTTAATTTTTATTTAAAAAACTACAGAATATATTTCGCTGAATTATTTTTATATATTTTATGGAACAATTTGAATAGTACCTAAAATTTTCGAAGCAATTTGTGGATTTTAAATCCGCTTAAAAAATGTTTGAAAAATTAGGTCCCATAGGGCTCAATGTATTTCATTTTTTCAACCCGGATTCAATCCAAAACTAATTGAGTGATATTATTCATTTATATCCGCATAGGTCCTACAGACCGTCTGAACAATATACTAAAATTTCATTTTGATTAAGTCATTTTTACGGCAGTTATCGTGCTAACGGACAGACAGACAGACAGACAGACAGAATGAACAAAGTCATAAACACTTTTCAACTTTTTGTTAAAGTGTTAAAAAGTCTATTAAGAACTCAATGTATAAAAGCTAAATTAATGTTTGCTGTAACAAAATTTTAACTAATTTTGGATTGAAGGCTTCGTTTTTGCTCTTTCCAAAGATAAACACTCTTATTATGCAAATAAACAATGCTGAGAAAACCATGGAATTCGCATTTCTAAATTCAAAATGTAATACTATTAATAATAAGGGGAAGAAAGTCAAGCATTCGTTTAACCGGAAGAAGAACAAAGAATGAATACCCGAAGAAGACATTGTTTTCAATCGGAAAAATAACAAAGAATGAATACCCAAGTAATGTACGTACTAATTCAAATATTATATGAGTACTTCAAAAATGAAATTGCTTGTTTTAAAAGAAAATCCACTGACTCAAAGAACAATTGCAGTGTCTTTAAATACTTCTATAGCAACTGTAAATAAGATAACAAAAAAGATCAATCATGCATAAAGCATTGATTATGAAACACTTTCCAACTGCAATTTTATATAAGCATCTATAAAAGGCGATACATTCCTCGGTAATATTTTTAAAATTATTGCAATACTACATTAATTTATTATATTTGAAAACTTAAACCTTCATCGAAAAAAATGAACTTCATTCAAATGACATTGAAATATAAATTGCCAGGTTTAAACATCTCTAAAATGCCATACATTCCTCGGTAATAGTTTTAAAATTATCATAATACTACAATAATTT
The DNA here is from genome assembly GCA_951213105.1 of Amaurobius ferox. NCBI lineage: Eukaryota > Metazoa > Arthropoda > Arachnida > Araneae > Amaurobiidae > Amaurobius > Amaurobius ferox. Next base: position 76,267,847 of record OX578134.1, read on the forward strand.
ATTATATTTGAAAACTCCATCGACAACAAATGAACTTTATTCAAATGACGTCATCGAAATATAAATCGCCTCTATATAAAAGCAGCATTTCATGTATAAAAATTTTCCCAATCGTTTCATACATCACAATACTATAATAATTTATTTTATTTAAAAAATGAAAAATTGTTATCTACCATATTTATTTTAAAATGTGAAACCTCTCTCATATATTAAATAATTAAGCTCGTGGAAAGATATTTATTATATAATATATGTCTTTTTTCTTTCTGGAGGATATAGCAAGAGTCAGCATTTAATTAAATTTGTTTTTATTTAAAAAACTACCTAACATATTTCACTGAATTTTTTTTTTATCTATTTTATGGGATAATTTGAATATTTCCTAAAATTTTCGAAGCAATTTGTGAATTTTAAATTCGCTTAAAAAATTTTGGAAAATTAGGTCCCATAAGGTTCAATGTATTTCATTTTTTCAACCCGGGTTCAATCCAAAACTAATTGGGTGATATTATTCATTTATATTTCCATAGGTCCTACAGACCGTCTGAAAAACATACTAAAATTTCGTTTTGATAAAGTCATTTTTACGGTAGTTATCGTGCTAACGGACAGACAGCTAGACAGCTAGAATGAACAAAGTCATAAACACTTTTCAACTATGTTGAAAAGTGCTAATAAATAAAGATATAAACTTTAAGTTGAAACGCAAAATTGTCCCCTCCTTTTGCCTACATATGTAACTAACCGTTAAACAGTCAGTTGAATTTCTCATGAAAATTATTTAGCCGGTAACAGATGGAAAAATATTGTGGCAATTGAGGAAACACGGATCTATTTAAATGCCTGAAATAAGAAAAGATCGATTTACTATCGTAAAAAGAGGAGAAAAGGACCTACAAACTTGGTTCTAAGAATTCAAAGAAAGTTTCAGGAAGGGATTCATGATCATTGTGGGCTTTTCGTACAAATGTAAATTAATGTTAAAAAAAAGAAGCAGTTAAAACTATTTCAACATATCACTAAGTAATCTTTTAACACCTTTATTTAAATTAAAATTACCACCCCTTTATCAATTTAGCCTTAATAGAGTTAGAACTTTATTAGGATAAAGCGTCCACCAGTCAAACAACAAAATCAACCACAAAGTTTCCTGAAAAAATGACAAAGATACAGGTTGCTGTACATTTTGCCCATGTTTCTTTAAAGTTCTAAAGTGGAAGCTATGGATTATTGTGCTTTTGGATAGTTAAAAAGATAACTTTCTAAACGCAAACCTAAAACAATGGATGGACTATGTAAAACTGTGAAAGAGGAATGGAATATAATACCACTTTTAACCTTAAGAAAAGCTCTCTTATCTTGGAAACCAAGTTGTAGAATAATAGTCCAGAAAAATTTAGATAGAATATTAAAAAATTGAAATTATTAATTCAAAACTGAATTATATTGTTTTAAATGAGTTCTAAAAATGTGTAAACATCCTCTGCAATGCATTTACAGACGATTCTCTGCGCTACAATGCATTCGATGCAATTTCTAACTTTCATCGTTAACTCATTCCTGATGCTAAATTATATAATATTTGTTTCGTATATTTATGTTTTCTAGAGCCTACAGAAGCTCCAGTTGACCCAGAAGACTGGATATTTACACATATTGTATCAATCATGAGACAGAACCTAACGGGGCTAGATTTTTTATCTCCGTCTTCCTGGAGTTCGGAGAAAATAGGATTTTTTAAAAGTCTTTCTAGACTCTTAACCACTCCCCCATGTAACCTGGAAGACTGAATCTTTGGATAATTATAGTATCGACCACGAGACCACGAGATAGAATCTAAAAGAGCCTAATTTTTGACCCACCCTCCCAAGAGGGAGAAGAAAAGTGTTTTCTTTTCTGAAGAACTCAGCTGAACTAGTTTTTGATTAAGAAGTCTGTTTTGGGCCGCTACAGAAGGCTTTGAAAAGGGATATTTTAATTATGATCAATTTATCTAAAAACAAATAGATAGAAAATTCTTCAAATAACATCGCAAGAAATCACGAAGGCTCGTTTTTGAAAGGGAAAAGTTTTCTTTTATCAAACGTCGAATAATAAATATAAAAGAGATTTTCATTTGAAGAGAGTGCTTTGAATTTGCCTTATCAGCAATTTCTTAGAATATTTAAATTTGAAGCACGTGCTCAATTCTAACCCTTATTTGTTATTCTTTATTTTTCTCTATTAATAGAAGTAATTTAGGAATATTTTTAAAGCATGAGATTCAGTATAAGGTATAAGGATAAGGTACAACCAGAATATTTTTTTCTGTATATATATATATATATACACTGAAGAGCCAAATCATTATGACTACCCCCACCGTGTGAGAATGGGCTTGCCTGGATGACGCAGAGGGCACATGAGTAGGCGAGAATGGTATTTAACGGCTGCTGGTGATTCTGAGGCATAATTCTATCACTTTCGTGTGTGTATGTGATGAGTAAGGCTGCTGATATAAGCGAGTTCGATCGAGGGCAGATCGTGATGGTCCTACGGCTCGAAACGAGTATTTCCGAAACTGCACGGCTCATCGATTGTTCGCTAGCGGTCGTAGATAGGACCTATGTAAAGTGGATGAATGACGGCGAAACCAGTAGTAGACGGCAAGGCGTTGGACATCCACGAGTCATCAACGAAACTGGGAGTCGGAGGCTGTCCCGCTTGATGAAGCAAAATCGGCGACAACCAGTTGCTCAACTGACAGCCAATGACAATGCAGGTCCCAGTAAAAGTGTTACGGCGCACACAGTTCAGCGGACTCTGATGGATATGGGACTCCGCAGAGGACGCCTCTCTCATGTGCCTCTGTTAACCAATCGTCATCGCCATTTACCCTTCCAGTGGAACATCGCGACTTGACCATGGAACAATGGAACAGAGTTGCCTGATCAGACGAATCACGATATCTGGTTCATTACGTCAATGGTCGCGTCAGAGTATACGCCGTCTTACAGGTGAACAGTTCCTCAACACATGTACAGCGGGTCATAAACAGGCCGGAAGTGGCTGTATTATTGTTTGGGGGACGTTCTCATGGCAGTCTTTGGGACCTTTGGTTGTGGTGGAACACACCATAATAGCTGTGGACTATCTCAACATCATTATTGACCAGTTGCTCTCTTACATAGCATCAGTCTTCCCCAATGTGAATGAAGTCATCCAGCGGGACAACACTCCCTCTCACAATTCCGGAATTGTGCTACAGTGGTTCGAGATTGTGCTTCAGTGCGGATGAATTGTGCTTCAATGCGGATGAATTTCAGTTGATGTCCTGGCCGCCTAACTCGCCGGACCTTAATCCCATAGAGCACATTTGGGATGTCATGGAACGGCAGCATAGAACGCAAACACCCACCGTCCCGGAATATTGCGGGACCGCTGCTTGCAAATCTGGTTCTATCTGTCTCGGATTATCGACCAAGGACTTGTGGCATCCATACCACGGCGGGTAGCAGCTTTTTGCGTGCTAAAGGTGGAGCAACGCGATGTTAGGTAGGTTGTTATAATGTTTTGGCTCTTCAGTATATATATAAATATATATATATATAATGTCCAAATTTCAGCTCTTCAGTATGCTTCTGACAGTGGGATGTGGATCCTATTTAACAATTGCAAATGAAAAACTTTTAACTATACTTAAAAATGCTATGATTATACTCAAGAAACAAGGAACAGTAATGATAAATAATAGTTACGACGTCATCAACCGACTTCAATTTTATAACAAGGATATACGTTTCAAATGTTACTGTGGTGTCGAGATTTGAGATCCTCGCACCACTCGAGTGAAATTATAACTTCTGTAATCTGTTTCTGTATTTATTGCATACATATTTATCTATATAATTATTTGTTTCATCCTGTTGAACACCCTCTCGTCAATTCTATGTTTAATATAAAAAAAAAATATCCCTTTTGCATTTAAAATCAAATCGAATATTCTTAGCCATTTTTAATTTAATAAGTGTTGTGCGATCGTACTCGAGGCTGCTCTTGTTTCGACCGTTATTTTCAGGGTCATCGTTTTCCCAGGCAAGCGAATGTGGTGTAGAGGCGGTTGGCTCTGCGCGCGGCTGGGATGATGCAATGGCATGCAGAATTTTCATATTCACGTGTTTGTGCTGGTGAAGTATGGAGACATCGTGGCGAAGGTTGATTTTCGAGCTGTTGGAGTTTGGGACCCTGTCGTCGAGGCTATGAAGGCGTTCCCTGGAAAGTTTTTGAAATAAAGAAAATTTGGATTGGTGGGGCTAGAATTGGCCCCTGGTGCATAAAAAGGGCATGTTTGTTGATTCGGGGCGCACATTCCCTATCTGGCTTCCCATGTCACTGGGCTAGTCCGGATCATAATTTTATTATGTTGCCCACCACGGAGTTGGAGACTTGATACCATTCCGGTCTCTGAACTTCGTGGGCATGGGGAGGTGTTGCCACCCGTCATCGTGGAGGAACCCGACTACCTGCTGAGCATCGACGTTGAAGAACGGATCTGACCCGAGATCTCTGGGCCGGGCCGAGATGTTGGATGTCGTGGACAAAATGAAACGGAGCCCTGATCGAGTCTCAGCCACTATGTGCTAAAAGAGAGCCGGTTTTCATGGAACGGCATAGCCGAGGGTTCAAGTGGATGTGGTTTACGATTTCTTCAGCATCTCCGTGTCGGAGGTAAGAGTGTTCTTCAATAGATCAGTTTCCCGTCGGAAGTCATTCACGTAAATTAGAACATACTTAAGATCTTTAATTTGACTTCTCGACTTAATTTAACATCTATTTTATATGAAATAAAATATATTTACTTTTGGAATTTCTAAATTCGAAAGAAAGTTTCGAGTACGGTTGCTCCCATGTTGAGACCATACCTATTGTATTTATGTTAAATGATAAATTTACTTTGGCCACATTTATTACGTTTTGGAAATTGTTTATTTTAACTGGTGGCTATTAAATTTTATATCATGATTCCCTGAGTCCAGTGCGGAGACTGATATAGATTCAGTTCCTGTATAATGTTGGTAACTCCTTATAAATATAAATTGATTGATTAATAAAGGATGGATTTAGTAAAGATTTAAGGAGCATTTATTTGTGTTTAAATTAGTGTATTTACTTATGTTTCCAGCAGAAGTAGAAGACCTCCAAGGTAAGGGTTTGTCCTATTTTGGTTTAGTGTGCGCAAGTCATCTGTGAGTTTCACTCACAGACGGGTGGAGTTTCGGACCTGGGTTTACAAAATTTGGAGGAAGATGGAATTCTCCGGTCGGCCGTGTCGAGCGGAATACCGTTACGACAGTTACGATTTCCGTGATTTATTCAACAACACCAATCTGGAAAATCTATATGAAATTTTGAAAAAACTACATGAAATATATGACTTAAAAGAGCATATTACATTCAGAAAATACGAGGACTTGATTCGCATTGTGTTGTTCGAAAATATCTTATTTGATGGCACCAACTATTTTTAACAGGTTAAGGGTATCCCCATGGGAAGGGGATGTTCATCCCTGCTCGCCGATCTATACTTGTATAAATTTGAAAATGGTACTCATATATTACATGAAATGTCATATTTTCGTTATGTTGACGATGTCCTTATTGGGCAATATAAGAATACACCCCAATTTGATTTTACTTTTTATCCAAAAGAACTGGTATTGATCGAGAATATAAGTAAGGAGGAAGATAATGTTGATATTCTAGACATCACTCTAAAACATGACAGTAGATATGGTACTTATACCGTCTTATATGACAAGAGAAACAATTTCAATATGGAAATCAATCACATTATTGATTGGAAGTCTAATTTGACCAAAAACATTTTCAGAAATGTTGTCATTGGTCACCTCAAAAGAAATCAACGGATTAATATTTTCAAGTCTGATTTCATTATGCATAATAGGAATATTATGAAGGAGGCAATAAAACGGAATTATCCAATTGGCTTCCTGACATGTTATTATAATTCCCTATTTAATACAAAAAAAGGGAGAAAATGCTTACTTAAAGGATATGGCAGAGGTATAGAACGATGAAGGTGAAAATAACGAATTACGCATGCGTAAACTTTTATATATAATGCACTCTGGCATTTGCTGCATTTTCATTCTTTTCCTCTCCCTTGCGATTCTGGTTGATTCCTATTTGTTTACTTTGCACTTTTTCGAGTGTTTTTGACTTGACACATATACGGAAGTATGGCTACTGTATGGCATTGGTACCGTGAGTGTTGCCCGGGCATAAAAGCAGTCTTTTAAACGGGAAAGAGGGGTCGTCATCCTCCTCTACCATTTTATGCCTTGCATTTGGTCATTTCCCCCCCTTTTTTCATATGAATCTTATATAAATATATATATATATATATTGTCCGAATTTCAGCTCTTCGGTAGGCTTCTAACAGTTCTGATTAAATTTCATTCGATTTGTTCAATTTATTTGAGAGACATCGGAACTAAATGTGTATAGACATTATTGTAAATAATGATAAGTATTCGAGTTATGCATAAAACGTGTAAATTCATCAAAACCCGAGAGTCACATTTTAAAATCCATCGCAATATTTGTTCTTCATTTACGATACACCTATGTATTGCAGTGGAAGTAAAGTCAGAAGGATATAGTGGTATGATACATACAATAAGTGTCATTTCAATCTGATTTAAAGATGTTATTGTCGGAGCCAATTAAGTAACAGAAGGTAAGATAATCGTGTCACTAGCTCAAGAGATTGAATTTCGTCTAGACAGCCGGAGGTCGGTGGTTTGATGACCTGCTGAGACATGAGTTCCTCAGATTTGGTTTCAATCAATATAGACTAAATGACAGATTTATTATATGAGGCATTTTGTATGATTGCCACGGGTCATTCACCTTTCTGTGTTTTTATTTTCTCTATCTTCATTCAACGTTAAGATTATAATTCTACCTAAAACTTTTGACATTGATTAATTAGACTCATCTTAGTTCGTGTGCTGAATTAAATGATTAAGCAAATATGAAGAGAATTATTTTTCAGAGAGAGGCTAAAGTACGTCTTATGGATATATGCTGCATGGAACAGGAGGTAGACAGAAAAATGAAGTCCACGGGAGGGCAAAATGAATAATTTTATTAATGAAATTTACATGTTGTAAGACAAATCAACCGTAGTGAAAAATCAATCAAAGGCACAGAATGCGAAAAACAAGTGTAGAAATGAACGTTGTGTTTTATATTTCTGAAAATTTTGTAACATCAGTAAGCTATTTCAATAAATAGAGGATATATGATGAAAATTTTGCAGCTGATGAAATTTGATTATCTGGATGCGTTTTCTCTTTAAGTAGAAATCATATAATAATTCACACTGAAAAAGAGTTTATACACCCAGCTGTCTTGTATGAAGAAGAAATTCAGTTGCTCGGTAGAAAGCATTGTAAATAAGTATGTAATGGTAGAAAACATTGTAAATAATTATGTAATGGTAGAAAGCAATGTAAATAAAGCATATGACTTTGCGCCCAATCAATAATGAACTGGTATTTACAATGTAAAATGCGGCTATCAAGACAATTTTTTCAGTTAAAACTTTAAAAAATATTGCATTCTTTCTTTTTCATCCTAAAATTAGTCATAAAATTGGTATAATTTTTTCAAAAATGCATTCCTGCCTGTAAAAAAATATAATAAAATTTAATACTTTTTAAAATAATCTAATAAAATCTAAATAAATCTAATAAAATTTCTATATTATAATCTAATAAAATCGCTTTAAAATTAAATGTTCTTCGCTTTCATAAAATTAAATTTTATTTGTTGAAGGATTCTGTTGAAAAGTTCAATAATTGGGGCATTTATCAAATCCCTTGTCAATGTTATATATCAATCTCTTGACTATCCTACATAAGTCAAACTAAACGCGCCCTAAAGTACCACATAAAAGAACATCCAAAATTGTATAAAACTCCCTAAAAATAAAAAACCTTCCATCGCTAATCATTGTTGGATGACCAGTCACTGGTTTGATTTTTTTTTGGTTCCATTATTCAAAAGCGCTCTTCACTTTTCGATCTGGATTTCTTTGAATATTTTCATATTAATAAAATTTCCAGTAATTAAGTTAGTGATTTTTTCAATGACTCCATATTTCTCCGAGATATCGCTTGACAATTTTTTGCTTCTTTGAGTTCATATTTTCTGTCTTTTATTTTTCCTTCTTTGTAGATCATGTTCATATTTTCATGTTTTTTCTATTTTTCCAGTTTTATTTCCCTTACCATACCACCAGTTGGCGTCACTTTATTGAGATGTCTTTTAGCCATTTCAGTTTGATTGACATAGCCTTGCGCTCATTTGGAGTTCAGGTCCTAATAATTTGCACGGGAGAAAGAAATTCAGTTGATTTCTGAACGTACGTATGCTAATTTATTTTGATTTAGGCTGTATGTCTTTTACGTTGTAAACCAGTTCATTATTCAGTGTAAAGTTATTTGTTACATAAAGAATTTAAAGAAACATTTCTTTTGTCAATGCTTTGAAGTCTCTTATTTGATTTAATGTGATTTCTTCTTTTTACTCGTATATGCACACCAAGACTGCTTTGACTTGGAAGTTTAAAGTAGATTCTGAACAACCACATGTATATAAATTGTTCTTGCTTGGGTTCTAAAATGTGTGTCATTAGTTTTGTAATGAAAAATTAAATAAGAAATGATCATTTACGTAATATTATTGAAAGCTCTGATATTTTAATGATTTTTTTTCAAAATTTCATTAGAAAATTTAGGGCGTCTTTTGAATATTTAATTGCATTTAAAATCAATAGGTTTTCAGCATTCATTCATCATTAAATGTGTCCTAAATTTCGTTCAAAACGCTCCATTCGTTCCTGAGATATCGCATCTACAGTTACACACACACATACATACACACACGCTCGCACAAACGCGTACATGCACATGAGCATTCACACACACATATACGCACTCACATACTTATATACGCACTCACACACACTATACGTACTCACACACACATATACGCACTCACACACACACACGCAGACATCACCTCAAAAACGTTCAACTTGGGTTCAAGTATGTTTATAACGTTTTCTTTCAAAAACTCGAATTTGAAGTTTCGACCCCTTCACAATACTTTCCTACATATAATACTATATATATTGGGAAAGTAATAAGAATTTACGATAAATTAATCTATAAAAATGGAAAAAGAAATGAAATAATAAAAATATTCTAAAAAAAATAAGAAAAGCATGGCCAGGTGCTTGTTTCATCCTTTCCGCATATCCAGGGACTTGAAAGTTCATGTAGCCACTAAGACCTCACCAGAGGTACTTCTTGGCAGTGATTGATGAAATCCCGTTTAGGGAGTAAAAGAGTAGGTGGTAGGCAAACTGAGTCTTGTTCTGCTCCTAAGATTCATCGAAAAAAAAATGCTACACAAGACTTACAAAGAATAGAACTTGAGATTATTTCTTTAGGACTGCTAAATTAATGAATGTTGTATTAATCATTTTCCTATACACTGTAATTCCCAGTGGAACCATAATGCCGTTAATGGTTATCAGTGGAACAAACATAGCGGTGATGAGGGGATATGACTGAATCACACCCATGTACGTTCTGTATAGATATGGAACGGTTTGGCAACTGCACCTACAACCATCCCTTTTATACGAAAATCAAAACTTGCAATGGATAAAAATAATTATTAGAAAACGCTATTTTTTTCCTTAAAAGAGAATGGAAAATATTCCTGGTTACATCCTAACAATGCTCACATAATATTGCCCACATGTCATCGAAAACGTTTTCGTCCGAGTAAGTTTTCGGCTTCAATTTGCTTACTTTTACTTGAAATATCTTCGGAACTGTAAGAGATAAATAAAAATATTAAAGAATAAAAATGTTTAGTTGAAAATACAGGTTTTAGATTTATGACTTGTGTTTACAAAGCTTTTATAGTTTTTGAAGAATCGTTTGGTCGAATTGAAGAATATAGAAAATTTTTCGTTTTACAAGTTTGTAATGCTTATATTTCAAAAACTGAAAATGCTAGCTATAAACTATAAGAAGTAATTTGTAGCCCTTTCAAAGTCCTATAGGATATATAATTTAATTTTGGACCAAGTTCTTAATATCTAAACTATAGTGGTTATAATTTCAATATATTAATATTTTGACCACTTAAAGTGTTCAAATGGGAAGAAAACCTGTACCATTTAAATGTCAGGAATGTTGCTGCTCAATGTGACTCAATGTTGATGTTCAATTGGTGCTCAATTGCTGCTCAATGTTGCTGCTCAATTGGTGCGCAAAGGTGAGGTATTCTGTCTGTTTTAAAGAAATTAGGAAGTGAAATGAACTTGGGGATTATAAATATGTTTAATGATTTATGAGGTTTAAAGAGAAGAATTGGAAGTATGAAATGCTGGTACTTATTGCTGGTACTTATTACTACCATCAACCTCTCGGAAGGACTTACGGACCCACATGTTTAAAGTGATCGTACTCCGCATTAACACGGCGGCAGTTGTGGCAGCGTGCAAATCCAGAGTGCAAACCACCGGGCAACCGTGCCCGAAAAGTGCTAACAGCACGCGGTGTTCCCAGGTGGTCACCCACCCAAGTACTAACCGCGCCCGATGCTGCTTGACATCGGTGATCTAACAGGTGTTATTAGCACGGTAGGGCCGTTGGCATAGTGCAATGCTGTTGGAAGTCTGAAAGTAATCCTAGTACAAATAGTACAGATTCAGTGGACTGTGGGATATTCAGGGCCGATTTCCTATAGGTGTTCCATCAACCATGCAGGAAATTATCCTGGGAGATTAAAATAGCATCGGGAGGCTAATCCTGAGATAAAAATAGCAGTACTTGGTCAATCAGATTGTCAAGTTGCACGCCAATCTCGCAGTAGGGAGAGATGAATGCCTACTTCGACGGTAAGTGCTTGTGATTTAGTCACAGTAGCTCAATTGGAAGGGCATTGGCTAGGCCAGCCTAAGATCAGTTGGTCGATTCCCGAATGGGACAGTAAGGTTCTGTACAAATTATCTTCAATGTACAGCGATTTATTGTTTATTAAAAATTGGGATTCCCCCCCCCCCTACAAATCCGGGGTTAACTGCAGACTTGTGCAGACACGTTTCATGAAATGTCTGATTTCAATTTGCAGTCAGCCCCTGCAGAACGAGTCAAGGGAAAGTCTAATTCCCATTTCAGTTTATTTTTTGATAGTTTTTTACGTTATTTCTATTGTTGTTGTTGTTGAGACCCAGACCGTCCGACCTACCAGAAAGGTGTAAGGTAACCGTTTGGACGTCCGGGACGTGGCATCCAATTTAGACCGGAACCCAGTGGGGAGGCATCCACAGGGACCGTACCCTCCTTCCCCTACCACCACCTCTCGGAAAGACATACGGATCCACATGTTTAACGTGATCGTACTCTGCATGAATACGGCGGCAGTTGTGGCAGCGTGCAAATCCAGTTCGCAAACCACCGGGCTACCGAGCCCGAAATGTGCCAACAGCACGCGGTGCTCCCAGACCCAAGCACTAACCGCGCCTGATGCTGCTTGACTTCGGTGATCTAACCAGAACCGGTGTTTTCAGCACGGTAGTGCCGTTGGCTGTTATTTCTATTGTAAATTTCTTCATGAATAAGGCCTATAATCTGACTAGTTCTTTTCTTTTTAATTTGCGTTGAACAGTGCAATATTTACTAATTGAATTTCTGTTGCTCCTGGGACTGTAAAAAAATAGATTTTATATTTTCATGCAAATACCATCTACCAGAAAAAATATAGGAAATAATTTTGCATTCAATTTTAACAAATTTTCAAGTTTGAAGTATGTTCTAAAACCAACCGGATACGTTCGAAAAGCGAGATTAACTATGCTAAAACACCATGTATATATATTATCACATATAAAATGAATTGATAAATAATAAGCAGAATTAAATTATAATTAAGACCAATTCATCATGTAACAGATTTAAAAAGCTAAACTAAATTCAAAAACTGATTTAAATCTTTTGAATTTGCAAACGAAAGATCATAAAAAATGACAATTTTTATTGGATTTAAACAATCTAAAATATGAATGCCTGAGAAAGTAGTGGGGTGCTTCATGCCACCAACATTTCGAATCAAACATAAAATTGAATATTTGGATTATTACGCTTTTAAACTCGCATTGCAGTTATCATTATCTCAGCGAAATATGTGGACCTTTTATACGTTTCAAACCAAGCCGTTAGTAAATACGTGAGTGCTGCATTTTCTTCTTTCTCTGTTTTCATTCAACGTTAAGATTATAATTCTACCTAAAACTTTCGACATTGATTAATTAGACTCATCTAAGCTCATGTGGTGAATAACGCGATTAAGCACATGACGAAAATAACGATTTTTCTGAGAGGATAAAGTACGCTTTATGGACGTTTGCTGTACGGGACAGGAGGTAGACGGAAAAATGACGTTTAACGGACGTCAAAATTGATCATTTAATTAATGAAATTTACATATTGTAAGGGAAATCAACCGTGATGGGAAAATCAATCAAATGCACAGAATGCGAAAAAAATTACATTCAGAAATGAATGCTGTGTTTAGTGCATGTCTGAAAATTGTGCTCTTCGTGTGAACAGTGGACATACGGTGGAAATGTTTCAGAACGTTGTGATAAAAATTTGATTTTAGAGGTACATATTTCTTTTTGTTTTCAAAATAAGTAATATATATATATATATATATATATATATATAAACTGAACATAAATCTCTTCGTTAGTACAGTAAATAGTTGATTAAAGGTATCAATTGGTATATGTTTATTTCTACGTTGGGGGTGGGTCGTATAGCATTTGCGTATTGTTAGTGTTGTATAGTAATTAATAATCAATAAAAATTATATTTGTAAATAAAGAGTCAAGTTCTTCAGTTTTCTGTCGCATACTTGTAAAAATGAATAAATACTCCTTCCCGTAATTAACTTGTTCGATTCAAATCTTTTCTTCGTAATTGTTGATCCATCATTATTAACGTTCATAGATATTCAATTTGCTTCTTAACTGGACACGGCCCATTTGTTGGTTATTGAAATAGCTTTAAAATCAAATCCACACTTTCTTGTATTTGTACGGAAATGGGTAAAGTAGACCATTATGTCCACAATTGCTCCCATACAAAAAAACTTTCGTCTTATGAAGCCTACACCGAAACACATGCCTTTCTGATTTGATAGGGTTGAAAAGAATAAAAAATCATTTTTTAACATTAAAGAATGAGTAATCAAATCTCAAGAAATTGCTGACCAGATTACTTAAACACTGGTCTGGGAGTGGTAGCATTTGGGACTTTTCAAATTTTTTTCTGTTCAACGAAATTATACTTAATTAGGATTAAAGTCTATGTCTTGGTTTTTCTTCTATTCATGTTATATTTGCATTGTCTGTTCTATTTGCATTGTCTGTTCTATTTGCATTGTGGCGTTTCTAATTGATTTACATCGAAATGGTGTTGTATTATTGCAGATATTGTTTTTGGTTTTATACAGTCTAAATTGTTGTTTTGGAATTTTTTGCCTTGTTGCCTATAAAAGGAATATTTTATTACATTGTATGATTCTAAATTGCATTAAATATCTATCTCTTGGCCGTTCAATTGCTACTCTTAATTTTAGGGTAATTCGGTGGGTCTGTGCAGGTACAAGTTCTCCAGCTTTACAAAAAATATTATGATGAAGAACTATTGCCCAGTTTGTCAAACTTCATCAGTGAAACGTATAAAGGGGAAGCGTTATTGGATGTATTCCGTAATATTCCGTAAAAATTGGATGTATTCCGCATATTTATCTAATAACGATAGAGATTCAATGCATATGCAATTTAAGTTTTATCACCCCTACTCTTCTTAATTCATCAAGGTTGATTGCAGCAAGAAACTGCTTTGGATAAAAGAGGTAAATTTCTTAAGTTTATTGCGAAATACATCCAGTTACTTTTCCTCTCTATACTTTTCACTCCAAAAGTTTGATAAACTTGGCAATAATTCTTCATCTTAATCATTTTTATGGCTGATACTTTTTTGTGATGCTGAAGAACTTCATTTTTTATTCACAAGTTTAATTTTTGCAGGACATCAGTTCTTTTTGTAGATTTTAAATACGGCATTTGTAAATTTTAATTTTTTGTAGATTTTAAATACGGCATTTGTAGATTTTAATTTTTTGTAGATTTTAAATACGGCATTTGTAGATTTTAATTTTTTGTGGATTTTAAACACGGAATTTGTAGATTTTAATTTTTTGTAGATTTTAAGTACGGCATTTGTAGATTTTAAATACGGCATTTGTAGATTTAAATTTTTTGTAGATTTTAAATACGGCAAGTTTTTCACTAGTTATTAAGGCTCTTTAAAATTTGAAAATGTTGAATTTTATAATTTTTCCTTCACAGGTTGCTACAACATACTCAGTTTACCGAATTTAAATTGTTCATTTTAAATTCTTAAACATATTTTCTGCGGAATTTCAAGTTATCCTTTTTGAAAGAAAAACTGGGCAAACTAATAAAAGTATGATAGTTAAGAGATTTTGAATAGTCAATAAGGTGATTTCAAATGTGATAAGTGAGAATTTTCTGTATTTTCCTTTAGAAGTAGCAGTCTAATAGTCAATATGATTAATAAACTTTTAACTTTTATTAGTCGGCTTTACAGTTTGGGTGAAAAAGTGGAAATTTTATAGAAAAACAAAATTTACTATCCTTGGAGCATATACAAAAAATTAAGTTGAGAAAAATAAAAGAAATTGATAATGTCTTGTTTCAGCACTCTTACCCGTTAGAAAATTTAAAAATCAACATTTTATTCCTTTTAGTTTCTGAGATACATCGTATTGAATGAGCCTACTATGAGAAACCTACAAGAGGCTCGTGTAAAAGGTGTCTGTTAGAGCTTTTAGAATTGTATATTAAATTTCTAAACATAACTTAGCTGGTGCTCTGCTAAACGTCTTTATACTTATCAGAAGTGGTGTATGTCTGGAGATTTTAAAAACGTGTCCCATAATTATGACGGCATTAACATCTATTGCAGTTGTGGCCAAGTCGCAGTATGCGTGCCATTAAATTGCACGCGGATATGTCTTGTGCCCTGCGCTGAAATCGAATAATTTTTCTAGAAAATACATTTATTGTATGGTGACATAAGAGATTCTGACATCATACTAGTTTAATTTTGAAAGCATAACATATCCAGCTGTTTTTTTCTTTTTTTTCAAATATATTATGCATCTGACATAGCAGAAATGAGTGAATTGCTTCTTCATCGTCAAAGTGCGATGACCTGCAAAAGGAAAAAGTCTGGAGAGATTTTAAAATCTGCAACATAGTATTTTAATGTAATTGGAATCGAATAGTAAACCGCTAAGAGGAGGATCACTTTTTAGGATGATGACTAGCTGTAGGATCTCGCACTTTTTACAGAGGAGATCTAAACAATTTAAATTTACGTTTATAAGGAAAACTTTGCTTTTTTTCCAACAATGGTGTATTTTGTATCACCTTTCATGACTAAATATTTACTTTTTTAAAATGATTTTTTCAAAATGAAATTATCTCAATCCGTTTGAATGCAAGAACAAGCAAAAAGTATTCGAAAATACCCTAAAGTATGAGAGGTACGAAAACTTAATATTTGTTTCACATGATTCTTTTGAAATACAATTTTGTATCCGAGAAAGATAAAGAAAATGCTGAACTTCTTACAAAGCCTTTTACGATTGATATGGAAGACCTAAATATTTACCGTCCAGACATGTAGTATAGATGCTACTGACCTTCAGCATATTTTTACAGTTAAAAAAATAAATATAATGAAATTATTTCCATTTCTGCTAGTCCAATTTACGTGGATTTTTGAAAATTTACCCCTGTTCTTGATTATCTGATTTTGCACAAATTAGCACTGAGGTACTGTTTTAGATTTGACTGAACTTCTGTTTGTGAACAAAAGTTTTCAGTAAAGAATGCGATTAAAATTAAATACTTTTCAAAATTAGACGATGCTTACCTGAATAATTTAATTTTGCTTTCTTGTTTAAAAGTAAATAAAGACATAACAAGAAATTGTAAAATTAAAAACACTCAAATTCAATAGCTGTATAAAAATTTTATAAATTACATTTAAATCGTGAGTTACAAACATATGTTCTTAAATTTTATATCCTATAAAACAATATAATGATAATAAAACTCATGTAACTGAAGATAATTGTGTTTTTATTAATACCTGAAATAGATCCACTTTGAAATAAACTCCAAAGACTTACCAAGAATATAACTTATTATTAATTATTAAAATGAGCGGGTAACTATATTGTATTTGATAGAGATTGATAGAGATTGCTCAAAAATCTCAATTTAAACACAAAATTTATGAAGGAGCATTCATATGGTTGCAAACTTTGTGTACATGTCAGTTTTAATGCAATCATTAAGCATGTTTATTCATTTTGCATATTTATTTCGTACAGACATACGAATTTTTGGTAAAAAGGGAAGTAATATCTCCAAAACCGAAAATAGAAATCCTCAGTGAACCACCTACCTCCTGAAATTTGATGTTGAACCTATATACATCCTTATCGAAGTTCTATCGATAGCCAATCCTGAGAAATAGATGTTTCAAGAAAACCTATTTCAGTAAGAGCAGTAGTATGTCAAATTTTTTGTCATTAATTATCCATTTGATCTGGGAAAATCCGTATTCTGGGAAAACATTTTATCATATGTAGACTAGTTTGCATTCAAAAAGATAAATACTCTATATTTGTCCAAATATTTGATTTTCTGAATTTGCATAGTAATTTTTTTTTCTATTCTCTACAGTGTGGAGGAAATTTGCTGAATGCTAAGATTGAAAAATTGCTTAGTTCCATTAAATGACCAATCCTAGTCACTCTTAAATTTTATAAAATTAAAAAGAAATTACAAAATTTTACTATCATAAAGAAGTTTAATTGATTTAGGGCATTAATCTAAAATTTGCGTTCAAATGATTTTCTTGCGATTATGTTTACTGTCATTTAAGTTTTATAAAAGTGTACCCTTTATAATAAATCTGATATGGGCAGCACATGACTTTCCTTATACAATGAATTTACTACTTTTACAGTAAAAAATAGGTTAATCTTATAGTAGATACTTAAATTCTATCCAAGATATTGAACTTTCGTCAGTAAGTCGTAATTTTCATTGATTTAGTGTCATTTTTATCCATTTGGTGAGATTTTCGTTAATTTGGCAACATTACAAAGATCGCCAAGTTGGCGACATTCCGCCGAATTTGTCGCCAAAATCTCGCCAAGTGTTATGGATGGAGAAATAAGTTATTCTTATAGCAGATAAATGACTACTGGCGTTCAAATACAAAAGTATTACTCAAAGTATCTTTTCTCATGAATGGAACGAGCTAGATCCACAAAAATGATATCACCAAATATATCGCATCGTATAACATATGAAGAAAAGTGAACATGTTTCTCAACAGTTATTTTTTTTTTTAATTTATGGAATTTTTTGATAGGATTATTTGAAAAATGTACAATATATCGAGAATATTTTATGCTTGAATTCTAAAGTTCATGTCGATCGTTTTCTAGGGAAAAATTACATAAGAAATATCTATTTGCGTACATTTATTAATGGTTTTGATTTTTTGAGGATTATTTCAAAATTTCACTCGAAAATTTAAGGGGGTTCTGTACATTTGATTGCGTTTAAAAACAATAGGCTTCCAGTATTCACAGATTGCAATTTTTGTACCAAATTTCATTCGAATCGTTCTATTAGTTCGTGAGATATCGTCTCCACAGACTCACTGACACACACACACATACATACATACTTTCACACACACACATACACATACTTTCACACACATACACTACTTCAATGATATTTGATTCGTGATCAGGGATGCTTGAAACGCGCTCTCCCGTCGAAAACTCGAATTCGAATTTTCGACCCCGTTGCAATACTTTCCTTATACATTATGTATATAAGGAAAGTAAAAATCAACGATAATTTTAAATTATACTTAATTTAAGATAAATGACGTGTTTTAGCTCGCATCAATTATTAAAACAAACCTTTCTCAATCAAAAAACGAAAGTTATAATGAAGCAATTTATGATAAAAATTTTTTTTAAAAAATTGAGGGATGAAGCAATAGAATGATTTAAAACGAAAATCAATAAATGAAAAGGATTCAAGGTTATGTCCCAGTTTCAATCCTTTCTATAGTAGACGACTTTACTGTACGTGTAGGGGTTTAAACCCAAAGTGAAGTTCTTGGCAGTGATTGATGAAATCCCGTTTTGGGAGTAGAAGAGTTGAGTAGATGGCAAGCTGCGTCTTGACCTGATCGCATGATCCATCGTTAAAGAATGCTACAAATACCTGCAAAGAATATTGAAGATGAAATAATTCCTTTAGATAAACTGAGAAAATAATGAATGCTACATTTTAGTATCCAAGTATAGGAAGGCTGAACCTCCACAGGTATGGTGGTGGTGATGGTGGGGATGAGGGAATGAGGGGGGGGGGGGGGTTAGGTACTTTGATACCAGGGCTCGGTGAAAGATAGATGCCTGTGAGGGCCTCTACCTTTTACCTCCTGGGAAACTATTTTCCTAATAGTTGTGTTCATAAATTTGCAATAATGAACTTGTCATCTATAATAAAAGTGTCATACATATTTTCTACACTTATAAATAACTAGAACGAATTAGTTACGAAGCAAATGCAAAAGTTTCAAATTAAAAAAAGATCCTCCTTAAAAATAAAGGAATATCTTTCAAAGTTTTTAGTACCCCATAAGGTACAAAAAAGTTGGTCTCAAAAAATTTGGGTCCGTTTTTATAGCTCTCATCTCAATTTCTTCATATCAATTTTCTTGTGAGAGAAAGTGGAGTAAATATTCGAAATACATTGTATATATTTGGAATGGCAACGATGATCTGGAATTTTTTTAGAGATATATACATGGAGTTAGAAAGGAGATAAACCGATAACAACAGAAAGGCTTTATTTAGTATATGTATTTTTAATTATTTTTAAATTAAGGGTTCCCTAATTATGAGTATAATTAACCAGTATATTTTCATAGTTGTAGAAAAGAGTGCAGAATATATGGAGATAAAAATAAATTGAAAGATAAAATAATTTTGAATGCATAGAAATATTCTTTTTTATTTCACTTCTACTTTGCATTGCGATAATAATTTTTTTTTACAAAATTGACAATTTAAATAAATATTTTAGGCCTTTCGCCATAGAAATGCATATAATACAGGATTACTTATCTTATCCCAGCTCAACCTGAATTATAGTCTCAAATGATATTGGCATTTTCTTAATATGAAGTTTTAATCCTTACTTTTACCTGCATGGATGTATATTTAGTGTTTTGCAGTAATTTCAAAGTCTGGATTCGTGATGTATAGTAGTTTGTCAGTCAGCACTGTTTTGATTGGTATTATTTGTTATTGATTGCACTCAGTTCATATCGCCTGAAGCCTTAAATGAACGTTATTAACTTTTTAAATCACAAGCTAAATAATTTCTACAAAATCTTATTTGAAACTATATAGCTTTTGATAAGCTGCGATATTAAAAGGTTTGATAAAAGATTTCCAGTCGTATGTTTGGAACATAATTTAAAAAGAAGAGTATGACAAATATTTATTAAACCATTAGAAAATGTACCCGTCGTTGCTCGAGATTTAAGATGACGTGGCCTAGCCGTGTCTGCACACACTCAACAGCATTTTATTTTATTTTTGTTATAAGCGACTGTAAATATAGTTGTTATAAGCGAGTGTTAAAGCGTGTTTTGGTCTTCAAGAATTGGCTGTGGGTTCATCTGTAGTATTTATTAATTTGCCTCTTTTACATTTCCTGCAATACATGGTGTGGCAACCGAAATAAAATAGCAACTTTAAGCTAAACATTATAATTAACATTAATTATTATTAAGCATTAAAGACATGGCCGTAAATCTCAAAAAGTGGAATTATCAGTTAACGTACATTGCTCGTTGTTGTGCCGCAATACACCCTCCAATTATTTTTACCTTTTGTGTAAGTCCTGAAAAGAATTATTAATTAATATAAAAAGATTAGACCATTTAAACTTAAACAATATCATTTATTAACAACACCAATTTATCAATAACATCAATTTTCATTAATATCAATTTTCATTTAATTATTTTAGCGAGGGGACATATGTGACCAGAATTGTTAGATTTACGATGGTGTCAAGAACCTGTGAAAATGAGCACATGCCTGCCAGTTTAATCTTGGGCTTATCATCTCTCCAAGGGCTTGCATCAGTCTCAGTGCTGAAAGTACCGCCACAACTTTGGGGTGTGTGGCTCCGACTCGTACTAAAAATGCACTCGCACATAGATCACCTCTACGGGACACTCTACAAATCTGTTGGTTTTTTTTATGCTTTTCTACTCGTGCTCTAAGTCAAAATTCGTAATTATTTTCTTTTCATGTCCGATCTCCATCTCTGCGTTGTCTTTCGCCTATAACTGAACGTTTCGTCTATATCTGCAACTGCCTTCGTTTTCTTTCGTCTCTCCAAGCTGTGGTTCCTTTGGCGGGGGGGGGGGTAGCTCCGCCCTTCTTCCCCTTGACGCTCATTGGTTCTTCTCAATCCAATGGCATCATTTCCACATTTAGCAAGGCCCCTCTCAGCCCCTCTGATCTGGCACACCTAAATTTATAGTATTACGATCTTAAAGTTCAAGTCCTCATAAACCCCGGCGCCAGCCAGACTATAGCTTTGTTTGCCGTTCTAGGCATCGTAAATACTACAAATAAAAGTGTCTCATGTGAGAACAATTTCTGGTCTCACACATGGTAATGTACAGAAAGTATTGGAATCGTGCCGAAAATCCTAACTCCAGTTTTCGACTGTTCTGCACGTTTTGGGACCTTTAGAACACGAAACAAATATTTTTAGAGTGACGTCTGTGTGTGTGTCTGTATGTGCAGATATTGAATCCACTAAAAATCTAATTAACCGAAATTCATAAAATTTGGTATGAAAGTCTTTTGTGGGTGACCCTGGTGCCGATCAGATTTTGGTATGATTCGGGATAAAAGAACTTGCCTTTTTTTGCGAAATGTCCAGCAAAAATTGTCTGTATCTGCTCTAGCTGAGAAACTAATACACCAAATTTCAAGAAATTTGGTAGCTAAATCACTTATTAGGTTAACCTGTTGCTGATTTGATTTTGGTACGATTATGAAAAAAAGCCTTTTTGTTACGAAATGGCCCGCTAAAATCGTTAAATCTAAAAATAATAGACTATATATTCTTAAGTATATCAATCAAATGCTTTTTTATACGTAATTTTTGACGACGGAAAAAATAAAAGCAACCCCATTACTCTAGGACTAGCCGTTCTCGAGATATTTTAGTTTTTTCATTTTCTCTATGCCATCTTTGAAAATAAGTCCAGTTACCAAATGAAAATGAAAACGAAAACTGAATCAAAAGTTCAAATTCAGTGTAATTTAAAATAATTCTGGTTGTTATTTTATGCATTTAAATTCAGAGTAATTAATCATTGAAGAAATAAAGAGAACGTGAATATGACTCTGCAGGGAAAGTCATGTGCTGTTCACATCATATTTTTTTGTTTACATTTTAAATCCAGGGCAACGCCGGGTAGTTTTTCTAGTTCCGAATATTTTAAATTTCATCTAAAGTTTCAAAATTACAATACATTGTTAGTATCCGCCAAATGAATATAAACCGCCGAGTTTATATTCATTGAAAAGAAATGAAACGCTCAGAATTGTAAACAGTCTTATGAATTATAGCACAAAGGAATGAAATATCATAAAATATATAACAGGAAACAATAATGAAAATATTATAAAATCACAAAAGTGATTAAATAAAAAAAATCGAAACTCTCATATTACGGAAGTAATGTAATAAAAAATGTAATGAAAAATTAAAGAAATATAAAAGTAATTAATAATGAAATAAATCGAACCACGATGTCTTCAAATAGGACGCCATGTTTCAGCAATTAATGATAAAAAAATAGAGCCGCGTTCTTGAATAACATGCGGCATGTAAAATTCAGAACTGGGTCACTCCAATCCAACTGTCTGCGTATTGTGTATGCACTCCAACGTTCGCCATGGCCAATACGGCCACCCCATTTTGATTTCAGTTTTTACCAAAAGTTTTATACTGCAGCATCTTTGAGAACGGTTAGTACATCGGTGGGTGACACCCTCATTTCTGTGCAATGATTGCTTTAATGTTTATATTTTAAATGCTCGCATCGAAGGAATCTTTGAGGCACTTACTTTTCAAATTCTATATTTTAATTTTCATACCCCAAAGCTCAAAATAAAATGTTTAATTGATTTTTTATAAAGTCCAATCTGTTATGTTTAAAAAATCTGATGTGGGCAACACAGGATTTTCCTTATATAATGTAATGAATTTACTACTTTTACAGTAAACAAATAGGTTTTTCTTATTGTAGATACTAATATTCTTTCCAAGATATTGAATTTTCGACAATTAGTCGCCATTTTCATTGATTTAGCGTCATTTTTATCCATTTGACGAGATTTTCGTTAATCTGGCAACATTTCAAAAAGTCGCCAAATTCGTCGCCAAAATCTCGCCAAGCGTTATGGACGGAGAAATAAGTTAGTCTTACAGCAGATAAATTACTATTGGCGTTCAAATACAAAAGTATTACTCGAAGTATCTTTTTTCATGAATGGAACGAGCTAGATCCACGAGAATGATGTCACCCAATTTATCGCAATGTATTACAAATGAAAAGTGAACATGTTTCGCAATAGGAAATATTTTTTCTTTTCATTTTATATGACTTTTTGATAATTTTTTTGAGAAATGTGCAATATCTCGAGAACGGTTCATGTTAGCGTTCTAAAATTTACGTCAATCGTTTTCCAATGAAAAATTACATAAGAAATGTCTATTTGCGTAACTTTATTATCGGTTTTGATTTTTTGACGATTTTTTCAAAATTTCATTCGAAAATTTAGGGGGGTTCTGAACATTCGATTGCGAATGTGATAGGCTTCCAGTGTTTACGGATTGTGATTTTTGTACCAAATTTCGTTCGAATCGGTCCATTCGTTCGTCAGTTAGTGTCTCCACAGACTCACTGACACACACACACACACACACACACACACACACACACACACACACACACACACACACACATACTTTCACACACACATACTTTCACACACACACACACACACACACAGACATCACTTCAAAAATGTTTGATTCGTGATCAGGGATGCTTGAAACATGCTCTCCCGTCGAAAACTCGAATTCGAATTCTCGACCCCGTCACATACTTTTCTTATACATTATGTATATAAGGAAAGTAAATGCCATGTTTTCAAATGCTGACACATACCGGAGGTTGAAGCATTCAAGCTGGGTTTTCCTCATATAACGATATCGCCAAGAACCTTAGTAACATTTTTACTTTCCTTATATACATAATGTATAAGGAAAGTATTGTGACGGGGTCGAAAATTCGAAATCGAGTTTTCGACGGGAGAGCACGTTTTAAGCATCCCTGATCACGAATCAAACATTTTTGCAGTGATGTCTCTGTGTGTTTGTGTGTGTGTGTGTGTGTGTCAGTGAGCCAGTGAAGACGATAACTGACGATTCGAACCAAATTTGGTGCAAAAATCACAATCCGTAAACACTGGATGCCTATTGTTTTTATACGTAATCGAATGTTCAGAACCCCCCTAAATTTTTGAATAAAATTTTGAAAAAATCATCAAAAAATCAAAACCACTAATAAAGTTACGCAAATAGATATTTCTTATGTAATTTTTCATTAGAAAACCATTGACATAAATTTTAGAACGCTAACACGAACCGTTCTCGAGATATTGCACATTTCTCAAAAAAATTATTAAAAAGTCATATAAAATGAAAAAAAAAAATACCTATTGAGAAACATGTTCACTTTTCATATGTAATACCATGCGATAAATTGGGTGACATCAGTCTTGTGGATCTAGCTCGTTCCAGTCATGAAAAAAGATACTTTGAGTAATACGTTTGTATTTGAACGCCAATAGTCATTTATCTGCTGTAAGAACAACTTATTTCATCGTCCATAACGCTTGGCGAGATTTTGGCGACGAATTTGGCGGAATGTCGCCAACTTGGCGACTTTTTGAAATGTTGCCAAATTGACGAAAATCTCGCCAAATGGATAAAAATGACGCTAAATCAATGAAAATGACGACTGATTGTCGAAAATTCAATATCTTGGAAAGAATATTAGTATCTACTATAAGAAAAACCTATTTTTTTTACTGTAAAAGTAGTAAATTCATTACATTATATAAGGAAAGTCATGTGTTGCGCACATCAGATTTTTTTAAAAACTCTACAGATTGTGATTTAATGTTCCTATGCCAGAATTTTTAATATTACGTTATAGTTTTACGTTTAGGAACGTGAATATAGATGGTGGCATCTGCACTGTGTAAAAAAATCTGATGTGGGCAACACATGACTTTCCTTATATAATGCAATGAACTTACTACTTTTATAGTTAAAAAAATGCTATTCTTATAGTAGATACTTATATTCTTTCAAAGAAATTGAATTTTCTTCAATTAGTCGTCATTTTCATTTATTTAGCGTCATTTTTATCAATTTGGCGAGATTTTAGTTAATTTGGCAACAATTAAAAATGTCGCTAAGTTGGCGACATTCTGCCAAATTCGTCGCCAAAATCTCGCCAAGCGTTATGGACGGAGAAATAAGTTATTCTTACAGCAGATAAATGACTATTGGCGTTCAAATACAAAGTATTATTCAAAGTATTTTTCTTTCATGAATGGAATGAGCTAGGTCCACGAGAATGATATCACCAAATTTATCGCATGGTATTACATATGAAAAGTGAACATGTTGCACAATAGGAAATATATTTTTTTTATATAACTTTTTGATAATTTTTTTGAAAAATGTGCAATATCTCGAGAACGGTTCATGTTAGCGTTCTAAAATTTATGTCAATCGTTTTCTAATGAAAAATTACATAAGAAATGTCTATTTGCGTAACTTTATTAGCGGTTTTGATTTTTTGACGATTTTTTCAAAATTTCACGCGAAAATTTAGGGGAGTTCTAAACATTCGATTGCATATAAAAACAATAGGCTTCCAGTGACCGGAACCCAGTGAAGGAGGCAGCGTCCACGTGGAACATACCCTCCTTCCACTACCACCAACCTCTCGGAAGGACTTACGAACACACATGTTTAACATGATCGTACTCCGCGTGAGCAAGGCAGCAGTTTTGGCAGTGGTGGAAATCGAACCCGGGCCTACCGAGTGCAATTCCCGAACCACTGGGCTACCGCGCTCTGGTATCTGCACCGTGAAAAACCCAGACCACACGACTGACCTGAAGGCTTGCAGTAGCTATTTGTGTGGCAGGGGGTATCTGGACTGTCGAAACACTAGGCCTACCGACTCATCCGATGACTGAGAGAAGCAATTTGGGCAGCCGGGGTATCCGCACCGTGTAAAAGATGGCGGCAAATTAACGAAAACTTTTTTCGAAAAAAAAAAACTAAAAACTGATTCGAATTAAAAAAAAAAGTCTCTGAAACGTATTGTCCTAGGTCTTGAAGTATCTGTGGACCAAATATCATGACCGTGAAACATTTATATTTTCCGCTACAGATGACACAGATGAATAGACATCCTTCTTTATTATTACAGATAACTATAAGTGATCCTGTCATGAAGCGAGCGATACCTTTTATGGGGTGAATTCGAAAAGAAGTATGTATGTTACATTAGTACCTAAATAGTTGTAAACAGAGAAATGAAAGAGTTTAATACAGGAAATTTATTATGTGAAATAGACAATCAACTACCGATGGTCAGCTCTTTTCCCAAATAAATAGAAGTACTCTCTAGAAGTCTATCTAATAGTCTATCTTGTAGACTATCTCTCTAGTAGTCTCTCATAGTTTTTACTTTAGAAAGGAACAAAACTCTTCCTGCTATTGTATAATAATTACTGCGCGTATTACTACTGTCAAAGTACTACTCTGATTACTACTGTCGAAGTACTATTCGGATTACTATTGTCGTACTATACTTGCATTACTACTGTCTAGGCACTATTAAGAAGTTAGAGAAATTTAGTTGTAAGTCTAAATATTTCTAAATACCTATAGCGATCTCAATGTGTTTTTACTTTCCTTATATACATAATGTATAAGAAAAGTATTGTGACGGGGTCGAAAATTCGAATTCGAGTTTTCAACGGGAAAGCACGTTTCAAGCATCCCTGATCACGAATCAAGCATTTTTGAAGTGATGTCTGTGTGTGTGTGTGTGTGTGTGTATGTGTCAGTGAGCCTGTGGAGACGATAACTGACGAACGAATGGACCGATTCGAACGAAATTTGGTAGAAAAATCACAATCTATAAACATTGGAAGCTTATTGTTTTTATACGCAATCGAATGGTCAGAACCTCCCTAAATTTTCGAGTGAAATTTTGAAAATATCAAAAAATCAAAACCGCTAATAAAGTTACGCAAATAGACATTTCTTAAGTAATTTTACATTAGAAAATGATTGACATAAATTTTAGAACGCTAACATGAACAGTTCTCGAGATATTACACATTTTTGAAATACATTATCAAAAAGTAATATAAAATAAAAAAAAAAAATTTCCTATTGAGAAGCATGTTCACTTTTCATGTGTAGTACCATGTGATAAATTGGGTGATATCAGTCTCGTGGATCTAGCTCATTCCCTTCATGAAAAAAAATACTTCGAGTAATACTTTTGTATTTGATCGCCAATAGTCATTTATCTACTGCAAGAATACATTATTTCTTCGTCCATAACGCTTGGCGAGATTTTGGCGACGGATTTGGCGGAATGTCGCCAACGTGGCGACTTTTTGAAATGTTGCCAAATTAACAAAAATCTCGACAAATGGATAAAAATGACGCTAAATCAACGAAAATGACGATTAATTGTCAAAAATTCAATATCTTGGAAACGATATAAGTATCAACTATAAGAAAAACCTATTTTTTTACTGTAAAAGTAGAAAATTCATTACATTATATAAGGAAAGTCATGTGTTGCTCACATCAGATTTTTTATGAGTATAATCAATATGAGATATGTGCGAAGTATTTTTAAGTGGGAGGTATTTTAACATAAATATTGCCGAATCCTAAATACGAAATATAAATATTGCCAAAACCTGATGCCTTACAGATTTTTCTAAGGGAAAAGCGTCAGTATTTACATTAAACGATAGGAAATCCAAAAGTCTAATATGCCCAATAAGTACAACATTTCAGTATAATTTTCAAACCCGAAAATCTTCAGAAGCAGTTCTTCCGTTATAAGTTTCGATGATCAGCCATCCATTGTGTGGTGGAAATTATCGATATCTTAAAAAAATAATAAATAATATACATAAATGTCATATTAAAATGTAATATCATAAATGACCTATTAAAAATCTGATGTGGACAGCACATGACTTTCCTTATATAATGCAACGAATTTACTACTTTTATAGTAAAAAAATTGATTATTTTTATAGTAGATATTTATATCCTTTCCAAGATATTGAATTTTCGTCAATGAGTCGTCATTTTCATTGATTTAGCGGCATTTTGATCCATTTGGCTAGTTTTTCGGTAATTTAGCAACATTTGAAAAGTCGCCAAGTTGGCGACATTCCGCCAAATTCGTCGCCAAAATCTTGCTAAGCGTTATGGGCGGAGAAATAAGTTATTCTTACAGCAGATAAATGACAATTGGCGTTCAAATACGAAAGTATTACTGAAAGTATCTTTTTTCATGAATGGAACAAGCTAGTTCCACGAGAATGATGTCACCAATTTGAAATAAATTATCAAATCGCATGGGATTACAGATGAAAAGTGAACATCTTCCTCAATAGGAAATATATTTTTTTTATTTTATATGACTTTTTGATAATTTTTTTGAGAAATGTGCAATATATCGAGAATGGTTCATATTAGCGTTCTAAAATTTATGTCAATCGTTTTCTAATGACAAATTACATAAGAAATGTCTATTTGCGGTTTTGATTTTTTGACGATTTTATCAAAATTTCATTCGAAAATTTAGGGGAGTTCTGAACATTCGATTGCGTATAAAAACAATAGGCTTCCAGTGCTTACGGATTGTAATTTTTGTACCAAATTTCGTTCGTCAGTTATCGTCTCCACAGACTCACACACACATACACACACACACACAGACATCACCTCAAAAATGAACGATTCGTGATCAGGAATGCTTGAAACGTGCTCTCCCGTCGAAACTCGAATTCGAATTTTCGACCCCGTCACAATACTTTCCTTATACATTATGTATATAAGGAAAGTAAAAATAAGTGGCACATACTTCCTTATCCATGCAGGAAGAAAAGGGTTAAAAATAATTTGTGAATGATAAAGCGTGTTTAAATGATTATATGCTAATATGCTCCGAATTAGGGAAAGAACTTAAGTAACGATTTTATTGGACGTTGAAGCTATTTTCTTGATTATACACACTGCATAGTGGGCGTTGACAGCGAGTAATCTAGAAGTCCTCGCCGTGGTCCTGTTTTGGCAGTGATTGATGAAAACCTATTACTGCAGAAGTGAAGGAGGTGGATGATGGTAACTTTGGCTCCCTCTGGTCTCCGTGAACAAGCTGAAGAAACTAAGAAAACGATAGCTAGTTTATTACTATAGCCATGAAAAAAGGTAAGAAGTGGTAGAGACATACAGTTTGAATCAATTGAAGAGTAAATTCGTAAATGCTCTTGCAAATGCAAAATTTGCATAAAAGAGCATACTAGTTATAATAAATGACTTTATTGCCATGAAAGCACTTCAAGTAGAGAAAAATAGGTTTCATTAAAGACATTTCAATAATTATAAAAATTATTGAATGTGAGTTTTAATACATTTATATTGTAAAAATATTGAATTTCCGCCTATTTTTTACAATTAAAACTGTTTACCTTATTTATTGTTATTTTATTTGAATACTAGCCGCCTTCGGTGACCAGCTTGTTCGCTACCCTTGAAAATTCTGACTGTGGCAAACTCGCTGGCGCCATAACCCCGGTGTTGTTGTTGAGATCCAGACCGTCCGACCTACCAGAAAAGTGTAAGGTAACTGCTTGGACGACCGGGAAGTGCCACCCAATTTAGACCGGAACCCAGTGGGGGAGGCATCCATAGAGACCGTGCCCCCCTTCCCCTACCACCAACCTCTCGGAAGGACTTACGGATCCACATGTTTAACGGGATCGTACATGAACACTTGCGGCAGTTGTAGCAGCGTGCAAATCCAGCGCGCAAACCACCGGGCTACCGCCCCGAAATGTGCCAATAGCACGTGGTGTTCCCAGTTGGTCACCCACTCAAGTACTAACCGCGCCCGATGCTGCCTGACTTCGGTGAATTAACGAGAACCGGTATTTTCAGCACAGTATCGCCGTTGGCCTGGCGCCATAACCCCGTGGAGTTGTTGTTGAGACCAGACCATCCGACCTACCAAAAAGGTGTAAGGTAACTATTTGGACGGCCACGAAGTGTCACCCAATTTAGACCGGAACCCAGTGGGGGAACCACCCACAGGGATCTAACCCTTATTTCCATACCATCAACCTCTCGGAAAGACTTACGGATCCACATGTTTAACGTGATCGTACTCCGCGTGAACATAGCGGCAGTTTTGGCAGTGGCGGTAATCGAACCCGGGCCTACCAAATGCAATTCCCTTGCGCTAACCACTGGGCTACCACGCCCTCAACCCCCGTGGAGTTAACAAAGTTTGGTTTAGTTTAATGAGGTAAAAATTAATAATGAAATTTTAAGATGAGAAATAATGTTCTTGGGGGGGGGGGGGATCTTGAAAATTGATTTGTAAAGTGAATTTTTTCTAATGCTTGTGAACTGTGAGATTCTGAGGATTTCTGTACCTGTAACCCTAGGAAAGGGATCCCTTTGATGTGTACTCACAGCCGGGATCAGCTGCTCCTATGTTTTTTTATAGAGGTATGCTCCTCTATTTTTTGTTTTACATAAATGAAATTGTATCCGGTTGTCTGCATTTTTAGTATTGTATCGCAAATGACATGAAATTATTTTTGAGACTGATGATGTTGAATGTGAATTTAGTATTTAAGAAGTAACGATGCTGCTCATCGAAAAAAAAAAAAAATTAAAGATTGTCCCCACCACCACCCGATGCACAAATGCACCGCGACAATCTCCATAACTTTCTTTTTATTTATATATTTATTTCTTCAGTGTTTAAGTTTTTTCATTGTTTTCCCAACCACCACCTGATGTAAACAATACATCGCCACACTTCAATCCAGCATAATGAGCCAAAAACCTTATGAAAAGCAAACACTAATTCGGTTTTTAATTGTCCCTAGGCCAAAAACCGTACAAAAACAAATACTTAATCGGTTTTTAATTGTCCTTAGGCCAAAAACCCTATAAAAAGCAATCACTGATGACATTTACAAATATAATTTAATACCCATGCGAATATCCTCATCAGGATATTCGCATGGGTATCAAAAGCACAACCCAAGTATATCAGCCAGATACCACCAAACACTAATTCGGTTTCTAATTGTCCCTAGGACCAAAATCGTCCCCATAGTAACACCGTGCGTCTTCGCGCGCATGTGGGTGAAAATTCGAACTTCTTTCGTTTCGAAACCGTTTCGAAATTGAAAATCATGACTTCCTTAAAATCCGAATCCTGCGGCTATTTTTTTTATTTCTTGACCAGATTGGGCTTGTAAGAATGCCTGATGTTTGAACTTTCTAAAAATGTACATTATTAGTCGAAATTGTTGGTACTTTTCCCGATGCGAGGATTTAAAAACGAAAGTTCGTTTTTTGAGCCGAAAGTGACTTTTGTTTGAAAATTTTTAAAAATATTAGAATTTATCACTGAGATTTGAAATTGATATATTTTTACTCGCAATTGCCTGCTCTTTCCGGTCGTGTAATTTCTTTCTTTCTACGACATCTGGATGGTGGAGAAAAAAGGGGAAAAAACGGTCGAAATCGCATAAAACGATAAATACAAAAAAAAATAATTCAAATTTTAAAAATCGGTTTTCACGTGTCATCTTCCCACTCCCCCCCCCACCCCCCGGGTTTCCGACTGCCAAATTTCGTAGATGTGCGACGCGCGGTCGCTGAGCCTATAGTTTATAAGGCAGACGCACAGACAAACATTGCCATTTATTATTTACTAGCTGCCTTTGGCGACCAGCCTGTTCGCAACCCTTGAAAATTCTGACCATGGCAAACTCGCTGGCGCCATAACCCCATGGAGTTAACAAAGTTTGATTTAGTTTAATGACGTTAAAACCATAATTCAATCATTTAAATTTTTTAATGACCATATGCTAAGCTCTTAATTCCATCATTTAAAATATAACGTCTAACCCGATGCATAATCTCCATAACTTTCAATTTCATAATAGCTCAATTCCACATATGCTCTTAATTTCATCATTTACAATATAACGTAATTTTCTAACCCGAACCTTAATCTCCATAACTTTCTTTTTGCTTATTTTTTTCTCCATGCCAACACCGTGCGTCTGCGCGGTCATGTGGGTGAAAAACTGCTTTAGCGGTTTTTAGCCGAGAAATTGAAATTCGGAAATTCTTAAAATCCGGATCCTGCAGCTATTTTTTATTATGTCTTGACCAGATTCGGCTTGTAAGAATGGCTGATGTTTGAACTTTCTAAAAATGTAAATTATTAGTCGAAATTGTCGGTACTTTTCCCGACGCGAGGAGTTAAAAACGAAAGTTCGTTTTTCTGAGCCGAAAGTGACTTTTGTTTTAAAATCTTTAAAAAATATTGGAATTTATTCCTGAGATTTGAAATTGATATATTTTTACAAGTAATTATCTGCTCCTTCCGGTCGTGTGATTTGTTTTTTTTTTCTACGACGTCTGGATGGTGGAGAAAAAAGGGGAAAAAACGGTCAATATCGCATAAAACATTAACAAAAAAATATTTCAAATTTTAAAAATCGGTTTTGACGTGTCACCTTCCTCCCCCTCCCCCGGGTCTCCGATTGCCAAATTTCGTAGCTCTGTGACGCGCGGTAGCTGAGCCTATAGTGTATAAGACAGACACAGACATTGCCTTTTATTATATAAAAGATAATGAAAAATTTCATTAAGCATTTTTTTTCTCTTTTTACTGCTTTTGCTGAGATAAACACATTCATTATGCATAATAAATAAAACGGTTGCTTGTGAGAACATAACTTTTTGATATTTCTTTAAAGAAAGTATGCATACAGAAATTAGTGACTTAATTTTCATATGCATGATGTCTTTAAGAAAGTATTGGAAACTTCTATATATATGCACTTTTAAGAAATGGCAAGTAAAAAGAAATTTAAATATTTTAAATGTTGGTGATGAGCCTTGCCGACTGTCCGTAATATTTAAAATTACCATTTTTACCGAGCTCTATTATCGTAATCAGTAGAGCTTTTTTTCTGAGATTAAGAGGTCGATGGTTTGAGTCTTTTTCTGAGCATGACTGACCACTACGCCACTGGTGGACAAAACTGATAGATTCCTTAGAAAACGCATTTGTTGCATTACTATCTAACTACTTCATCCCACTTTCTCTAAGGGGCAAATTAATACGGACTATTGTGCGCATGCTCGGTGTATAAGTTACTTAGGAAACTGAGTTTATGGTCCTCGTACTCCAGGCGGACTCTTTCAGTTGGCGGTGTGAACAGGATTTTGCAATCCGTTCTCAAAGCAGTCGGCGACTGGAGTCTCGTTTGCGGGGAGCCAGTTCTTTGGATCCTTACCGGTGAATGGTTCCATTGACCAGATGAATGATTTCCGTCACTCTGAACGGCTCAGTCTTTTATAGATGGAACATTGGGTTTAGCGAGCCTCCAGATTTGTTGGCGTAAACCTAATTAGTCGCCACGACGGTAACTGCCTCTACTTCTGTAAGATGCTGTTCAAATGATTGCAAGCATATAGCTGTATTTTTTTTTCAATGAAAATTTATAATTAATTATTTAAATCTGTATGAAGTCCACAGTTTATAAATCAATTAAAGAAGGAAAATCCAGCATTTATAAATAAACTAAAGAATGATAAACAGCGAATAAATGATTAAATAATAAAATGCTTTAAATTTAAAAACCTGAAGAAAAATAAAGCGTCGCGTAGGACATCGAAGCTATTTCCTTGTGATCACACACATACCACAGTGGGCGTTTACAGCGAGTAATTTGGGAGTCTTCGCCGTTGTCCTTGGCAGTGATTGATGAAAACCCATTACTACAATAGTGAAAGTGCTGTATGATGGTAACGTTGGTTCTCCCTTGTTTCGATGAACATACTGAACAAAAAAAATGTAAGTAAACACAGCTATTTAATTTCTACTTTTCGAAAATAGTAGACTATAAATTACCGTTTTAAGTCTTAATCTGTTCACGTGCAAATTGGAGCAGGTGGATATTTCTGACAGTGGAAAGTAATAAGAAGCTGCAAAGATCAAACTTCACGTAGAACATGGTTAAATAACTGTCTACAAATCAGTATTTGTTGTGAGGGTTTGGATACTACGATACAGCCAGACGATGGGATGCGTGTTGTTTTTGTTTATTACGGACATGGTTGTGAATATCGAAAATATGATTGCAGCTAGGAAGAAAAAGCTGTTCTAGATTACAAAAATAAACTAAAATATGTCATTTGTGATTACGTTTACAAAGTGACATCAGATATCTAATTGACCAGATCAATTTTCAAATTGCTAAACATGATTAAAAGTAATTGCATTATTAGTTATACATCAGTTTTAAAATTGTATTTATGTGAGGTGATCATGTTTATTTGCTAGATAATCCGGTGTGAGCGTTTCATAGAATTTCTATGTGGGAGGGAGATGAATTTGTAGGGAAGTTCATGAGGCAATTTTAAATGCATTGAGAGAGATGCCTTTAATTCATCGCTATAAAACTCGTCTTCCATGCTTTGGTCCTGGGTACAAAACCCTGGTACCACCAAGTTGGTGATTTCGAGTTTTGGCTACCCAGGATAAGCGGGAAGTTTAGATTGTATCCCATTATTTTCAGTTATTCCGATATCTGATAAGCTAAAGTTGTCTTTAACTCAACCACATTTGTCTACCCCTCTTTGGCCACGGAATCATACCCCGTGTGTCAAGTTGATGATGTAGTTGATGATGTTCTTGCTACACGTTCAACGGTTTGGTTTGTCGCAATGCCCAAGGTTAGATGCTTTCATGAAATATATTCTCCGGGAAACTTACATTTTCCCCAAACCTCTTTTAAAGCTATTTCAGAAATAAGGATTCACAGGTTGGAGATGGCAATGTTGAAAACAAAAAGTATATATATATTTAATTTCATGACGGAAGCTGACTGCATTTACATCATACACTGCAAAAGTAAGAAAAATCTAACATTCTCGATTTTACTACATTTGATATCCTACATAATGAAAAGGCGCCAAGCATGAAATTTTTACTGATCACTAGGCAGCAAGTTCAAACCTAATGGTCACTATAATCTAAAGATTTTCCGATACGCATTACTTAAGTGATTGGAGGCACATAACTCTTGAATAAGTTTTTTATGTACAATTTATAATTAATCTTGACCTAATTCCATATTTGACTAAAATGTATGTAAAAATCAAATAAAAAATTAAACAGTAATTTGATGATTAAACGTTAAACTACTACTAGTATTTTGTTTAAAAGATAAATAAAGAAGACTATTAAACATTGAAGTTACTTTTTGATCATATACATTCTATACTACGTGTACACAGCTAGTAATCCAGAAGTCCTTGCCTTGGCCGCTCTTGGCAGTGATTGATGAAAACCCATTACTATAGGATCGAAGGAGCTGGATGATAGTAATGTTGGCATATTGTCATTTGCTAGAATTTGCTGAAGGAAATAGCAAAAAAATTGTAGAAAGTCTACTTAGCTTACATTTCCTAAGAGGAAGACATTTAGAGAACTAAACAGGTTTAAATTAATTCAAAGCTTGTTCTGGTACGTAAATTTTTTCAAAATTGTTCAAAATATGGGAGTAGAACATGACTGTATATTTGGATGTAGAACTATAGAAAAGCAAAGTTTTGGTAAAAGGCATGATTTATAAAATTTCAATATTAAACACACAGGTGTCCAATACCCAAGGTGAAAATTATTTTTGAAAATTACAAACGCATATTTAGATGAACCAGCTTGTGGCGATTTGCATAACTGACGAATTTGAATAGAAAGAGTGTTGGCATGCAATTTTATGAATTGTGCTCAAAAGCGGCCACGTTGTCGCACTTAAAACAAATCTGTTGTGGGCAGCACATGACTTTCCTTATATAATGCAATGAATTTACTACTTTTACAGTCAAATAATGCATAAGATCCATGGTGCTGTGTTTTTATCGTTGAATTGTACATTTGGCGACTTTCCGGATGACAATATGTGAAACTATATCAAAATACCTAATTAGCTTATATTTTGCGCAACTCTAAACAATTATCAATATTGATAGCATCCTCAATAAGTCCATATATAAAAATATATTAATACTTAATTCATCAATTTGGCGTCATTTTCATGAATTTAGCGTCGTTTTCATCAATTTGGCAACATTAAAAAGGCGTCAAATTGGCGACATTCCGCCAAAATATCGCCAAGCGTTATGGACTGAGAAACACATTATTCTTATAGCAGGTAAATGACTATTAGCTTCCAAATACAAAAGTATTACCCAAAGTATCTTTTCTCATGAATGGAACGAGCTAAATCCACGAGAATGATGTCATTAAATTTTTCACATGATATCACTTATGAAAAGTGAACATATTTTACAATAGTCAATATATATAGTTTTATTTTATATGATTTTTTGTTATTTTTTTTTAAATGTGCCATATATCGAGAACGGTTCATGATAGCATTCTAAAATTTATGTCAATCGTTTTCTAATGAAAAATTACATAAGAAATGAATATTTACGTAACTTTATAAAATATTTTGATTTTTTATGGTTTTTTCAAAATTTCACTCAAAAATTTAGGGGTTTCTGAACATTCGACTGCTTATAAAGCAATAGGCTTCCCGTATTATTCACGGATTGTAATTTTTGTACCAAATTTCGTTCGAATAGCTCCATTCGTTCGTGAGATATCGTCTCCACAGACTCACTGACACACACACACACACAGACATCACCTCAAAAACGTTTGATTCATGTTCAGCGATGCTTGAAACGTGCTCTCTCTTCGAAAACTCGAATCCCCATCACAATACTTTCCGTATGCATTATAATATGTATATAAGGAAAGTAATGATAAAAGAGAAAATACAGTTCTAACAAGGAAGGTCTCCTGACCCCCACGGAGTTTATATAAAAAAATTACTGTGAATAGTATTGGTCTGTCAGAACACATTGTGTAAGTACCAGCGGCCCTATAGCAACAGAAACGACACAATAAAATATATCTGGGTTACCAGAATCTATAGATTATCCCGATTTGGCGATTATACATTATGATTACTGTTTTGACAATCGTGAAAGCTGAAAACCTCTGAAGATGTAATACTATAAAAATTCGGTTAATGCCTAGTTCCTGAGCATACGAGCGTCGTATTTGAATGTTTGACAAAAGTTGTAACATTGTTTACGAAAGCTTCTGCAGAGTTTTTTATATCCATCTGTTCGACTGTTTCCCGAGGCGATACGGTTTTCGTTATTTTCCTGCCGATAATACGGTACTTTTTCTTAAGGGTGAGCGTCAGTAAATTTTCTTCCCTATCCGCGCTTTGTTAACTTTCGCGGCACACATATTTCGCCGAAATTCTGCTCAAACAGTTGCGAAATATTTTCTGAAAGATAAAATGCTATGCTTAGATTATATTAAAACTAAATTTAATACCCAATAAAACATAGAATATATGTTTTATTTTAATTTAAAATATATTTGGTGCTGCCATCTGTTGTCGTAATTTAATTCATACCGACTATTTTTATTTTTTAATGAACATTTTTAAATGTCTATTTCTTCTAATACGCTATTAAATACAACAACAGATCATATATAATGCCATAATCACGGAAACGTAATTGAACTTGGACTTGAAGACAAAGGAACTTGAAGACAAAACTGCAGTCCTCAGTGATGTACATTCAGATCCCTTATCAAATTTATAGAATGATAAATTACCTTTCCGTGATTGTGGCATTATTATATATGATCTGTTGTTGTATTTAACACTGTATTAGAAGGAATAGATATTTAAAAATGTTCATTAAAAAATAAAAATAAACGGTATGAATTAAATTACGACAACAGATGGCAGCACCAAAAATATTTTGGATTAAAATAAAAAATATATTCTATGTTTTTTGGGGCATCAAATTCAGTTTTAATATAATTTAAGCATTGCATTTTATCTTTCAGAAAATATTTCGCAACTGTTTGAACAGAATTTCGGCGAAATATGTGAGCCGCGAAAGGTAACAAAGCGCGGATAGGGAAGAAAATTTACTGACGCTCACCCTTAAATGTCGTTAGCCATTTACGCGATGACGAGAATTTCATTCCTAAATCTATGGCTTTAGAACAGGCCCAACGCTTTAAATCACAATTACGTACAACGATGCATTTTTGTCTTGTTTCCTGGAATTGTTCGTATACAAAATCTTGGATGGCTTTTAATTTGTGTTCGCGATCACTCAAATTTCCAATTTGTTTTTCCCAATTTTTTGACTGGCGCAGATTTTTTACTAATTTAAAGCGATGTTGTGCAGATCGTAGAGGGCGACATGACGTTTACTTGTATTTCTCCAATATTGCACTGCAGCTTCCTTATATTCAAAAATTATCTTCGGTATCTGTACGCCACTTTCATCAGAACCCAAATTAGCATCAGCTCTAATATATTCAGAATTGCTTTCGTCGTCAAGCTCGTAATCAGAGGATTCTTCCTCAATCCCCGCACTTTGCATCGAAGTAAC
Source organism: Amaurobius ferox (assembly GCA_951213105.1). Classification (NCBI taxonomy): domain Eukaryota; kingdom Metazoa; phylum Arthropoda; class Arachnida; order Araneae; family Amaurobiidae; genus Amaurobius; species Amaurobius ferox. Next base: position 76,306,134 of record OX578134.1, read on the forward strand.
ATATTCATGTATGACTTCATTGATTCTGTTTTTCAGATCTCTTTCTTCTTGGGTGAAATGAGTTATTTGAAAATAATTTTGAGTATATTTCTGACGAAGCATCCATATTACATTACATACGTTGATGCTAGTCATTTCGAATCAACGGGGTTCAAAATTACAAAAAAAACAACATAAATAAATAAACAATGCGAAATTGTTTAAACACACTGTTCTATCAGCCTTTGATAATGTAAAACAAACAGTAAAGAGGAATAAACTATAAAAAATGTCGTTGGAAATACGAAATGTGCAGTACTACAGAACAGTAAGCGAATCGAAGAGCAAAGCAAACGAGCCGATGCACTGTTTCCGTACTTATACTCGGGGAATGTGACGTATACTGCACGCCAACGTTATCGCCGAGTTCTACACTTGGGTTACATTTGGCGATGAAAAGTATTTTTTTCAATATTTTATTGTGTCGTTTTTATTGCTATAGGGCCGCTGGTATTTACACAATGTGTTGTGACAGACCAATACTATTCACAGTAATTTTTTCATTAAAATCGGTGGGGGTCGGTCAGGAGACCTTCCTTGTAAACAAATTGTGAAGAAAGGTATAAAACTTCAAATCTGGAAATTTTGTTATGTTTTAAAGACACAATTTAGATAATGCTACAAGGGTAATAAATATTGAAAAGTTTGAAGAAAGCTACAAATAACTAATTTTACCGAATAGTTTGGAATCTGAAATAACTTTGTATCTAGTCCCTGAGCAATGTTTCAAACCAATGAAATGAGTTGAAGACTCTTTCTAAGAGATTGTTCTCGCTCTGTACTAGGGATTATTGATGTGGTTATAACGACAAATGTATTCGACGCACCATGAGGTCAGTTTCAGTGATACCTACAATATAGCGCAGGTACACAGATGTCTTGAAAAACTGGGGCAAAGTCGTCTGCGACAATTAGGGATATACATCCAAAAACTTTTAGCATCCATTTTTTATATAAAGCTTATTGCAAATTTTCTTATGTTATCATATCTTAAATAATAAAAGGCAATGTCTGTGTGTCTGTGTGTCTGCCTTATACACTACAGGATCAGCGACCACGCGTCGCAGAGCTACGAAATTTAGAATCGAAAACCCGGAGGGTGGGGGGTGGGAAGGTGGGGTCAAAACCGATTTTTAAAATTTGAATTATTTGTTTTATGTTATTTAATGTTTTATGCGATTTCGACCGTTTTTTCCCCTTTTTTCCCTTTCTTCTCCACTATCCAGACGTCGTAGACAAAAACAAATCACACGACCTGAAAGAGCAGACAATTGCGAGTAAAAATATATCAATTTTAAATCTCAGGGACAAATTCTAATATGTTTTAAAGATTTTAAAACAAAAGTCACTTTCGGCTCAAAAAAATAGAACTCTCGTTTTTAAATTCTCGCGTCAGGAAACGTGCAGACACTTTCGACTAAGAATTTACATTTTTAGGAAGCTCAAACATGAGACATTCTTACAAGCCCAATCTGGTCAAGAAATAATGAAAAATAGCTGCAGAATCAGGATTTTAAGAATTTTCGAATTTCAACTTCTAGGAAAACCGGCAAAAGAAGTTTTTCTCCCATATGCGCGCGCAGACGCACGTTAGGTGGAGGGGACGGTATTTTCATGGAGAAAAAAATAAATAAAAAGAAAGTTATGAAGATTGTGGATTGGGTTAGAAAATTACGTTATTGTGTATCTGTGTGTCTTTTACACTATAGGCTCAATTACCTCGTGTTGCAGAGCTACAAAATTTGGCAATCGGATACCCGGGGGAGGGAGGTGACATGCAAAAACGGATTTTTAAAATTTGAATTATTTTTTTGTTATTTAATGCTTTATGCGATTTCGACCGTATTTTCCTCTTTTTCTCCACCCTCCAGACGTCGTGGAAAAAACAAATCACACGACCGGAAAGAGCAGACATTTGCGAGTAAAAATATATCAATTTCAAATCTCAGGGACAAATTTTAATATTTTTTAAAGATTTTAAAACAAAAGTCACTTTCGGCTCAAAAAAACGAACTTTCGTTTTTAAATCCTCGCGTCGGAAAAAGTACCGACAATTTCGACTAATAATTTACATTTTTAGAAAGCTCAAACATCAGGCATTCTTACAAGTCCAATCTGGTTAAGAAATATGAAAAAAAATTGACGCAGGATCTGGATTTTAAGGAAGTCATGACTTTCAATTTCTCGGCTAAGGGCCAAAGGGTTTGACTTTTCATCCACATGCGCACGCAGACGCACGGCGTCGCTATGGAAACGGTTTTTGGCCTAGCAGATCCTTGGTGGTATCTTGCAAATGTCATCAGTGATTGCTTTTTATACGGTTTTTGGTTTAGGGACAATTAAAAACCGAATAATTGTTTGCTTTTTGTACGGTTTTTGGCCTAGGGCCAATTGAAAACCGAATTAGTGTTTGCTTTTTATAAGGTTTTGGCTCATTATGCTGGATTGATTTGTGGCGATGTATTATTTACATCGGGTGGTGGTTGGGACCACAATGAGAAAACTTAAACACTGAAGAAATAAAAAAGTAAATAAAAAGAAATTTATGGAGATTGTCGTGGTGCCTTAAAATGTCATTATTAGTTTTAACGTCATTAAACTAACCAAACTTTGTTAACTCCACGGTGTTGAGGGCGCGGTAATCCAGTGGTTAGCGCATGGGAATTGCACTCCGTAGGCCCGGGTTCGATTCCCGCCACTGCTAAAACTGCCGCTGTGTTCACGCGGAGTACGATCACGTTAAACATATGGATTCGTAAGTCCTTCCGAGAGGTTGGTGGTAGGGGAAGGAAGGTACGGTCTCTGTGGATGCCTCCCCCACTCGGATCAAACCATGGCCGAGGTTTCCTCCGATGGTTTGATTTGAGCTTTGGGTTATCTTATGGCCTAAAGCATGGTGGAGGAACATCATAGTATTTTATACTCGATTTGGACGGCACTGATAAGTTGGTGTTTTCGTGTTCTTGCTTCGTTGGTGGTGCGATCCGAATAGGGATACAACCCCTAGGAAATCAGTGATCAAGGAGAAAATTAGGGCTAAATTCAAGATATATCTACTTATCAATACCAATACCGTTATCTGATCATGAGGCCAATGTGTGATACGCAGGCATAATGGCGTTGAGCTAAAAGAAGACTCCAGCTCAGATCATTTAATACTACTCTATGAATGTTCTCTACACATTCTAGATTTTTTAACGAAACAAGAAACTTAAGAAACTACATATTTAATTCTTTTTCACACTTGGTGTATTTTGGTATCGGTGAGATGTGACGTAATTTGATTAACCTTCCCATTCCTTCTGTATTTGTACGCTTTTCCAAAGCAAAGCAAGAAAAAATCCCAGACCTTGCTTTTTTAAAACGTCTGATAAGTTCTTTAGGATCGAATGAGCAGCCAGCGAACAGTCTGTTTTACACCTCACCCTCGTTATAATAGGCTTTCATCAATCACTGCCAAAAGGAATCCTTGGCCGCGATTACGCGATCTTTAATGCAGACATTTTGAAAAAGATGTTTTAGACTACAATTCCGTCTTTTTGCTTTTATTTTGGTCTTCATTTTAATTTGTGATGTTTAAAGAAGTTTTTATGTCACTTGCTTAATTTCACTTTTAGGATGTTATTATGAATTTATGAGGTATGAATTTTTAATATAGAAAAATATTTAAGGTTTTAGTGGGGTGCAAATCATAGTAGTAGTATGTACTTTTCTTTATTATTTTTAACTTATCATTAATTTAACCCTCTAATAGAGTTAGTGCAAATTCAAATTAATATTGCAATCAAATGAAGTTATGAGTATAGTTCTATGACTCTTTTACGACATATGCTCGTTATATTCGATTATTGTATTTCTGGTCCTTGAGTAATTAGGGTATAAGAATATGGATACATGATTTCTGCATTGGCATTGTATTTTCTTATCATGTTTGGTCAGACAGAATAACATGTTCTTAATCGCAAATTTATAATGTCTTTTTAATTTATTTTAGCGAATTAGCAAGACAGATGTTGAAATATTGCAAATACAATATGCGATTACTGATATTATGTTCATAAATTTAATCAACATAGGTGTCATTTACTGCTTCGAAAAATGACTATATATTCTTAGTGTTGACGTATATACCAACTTTATGAGCATAGGATAATATCGAGATAGACAAATATATTTGACATATTGCTCATGCCATTTAATAAATACTTACGTAAATAAGTTACGACTTCAGGAACAGATAGTCGTCACACTATATCAAACATAGAATACTAGGATATCTAATAGCAAGATAAAAGTACTATTTGTAATTGCGTTCTTTTTAATGGTGCACTTACATGATGGAGATAATCTCACAGTATATATTTTTACGTAATTTGCAGTTAGGTTTTGTTTTGGAGGATCATATATTTTCTTGTTCTAATAATTTTAGTATCAGGGTCTTTACAGTTATGGTATTTATAGAGACATTTATTTCTAACAGACTGAAGAAAGTCTGTGAGGAGGATTTCACTACTATCTACATAACGCCATTGTAAAGCATTATTAGCTCAGTATCCAAACGTCGTTATAATGTATAACTTTCGCCTTTCTAAAAACGCAGTGTCAGTATGCCAGAGCACCAAATGCAACCCCGAGGACTGAAAAACACTATTTCAACCATACTGATTCCAAATCTGAAATTCGTTTTCTAAATAAACCTTTGAATCTGGGGAAATAGTCTATCAAAGTTTATTATTGTCTTTATAATTTATTATTGTGTTTATAACTATTTATGTGTTTATAATCTAATGCGCATGGAGGTAAAAGTAAGGAGTTAAATTTTCATATTAAGAAAACGCCAATATCGTTTGAGACAATAATTCAGGTGGCGCTGGGATAAGATAAGTAGTCCTGTATATGCATTTCTATGGCGAAAGACCTAAAATATTTATTTAAACTGTCAATTTTGTAAAAATTAATTATTAGTACAACGCAAAGAATAACTGAAGCAATAAAGAATATTCCTAAATATTCAAAATTATTTTACTTTCCAATTCATTTTTATCTCCACATATTCTATACTCTATCCTACAACTATACAACTATGAAGAAATACTGGTTAATTATACTCATAATTAAGGAATCCTTAATTTAAAAATTATTAAAAATAAATATACTAAATACTACGCCTTTCTATAGTATCAACTAACAATAGCAACTACTTTACAAACACTAGCGACATCTAGATATAATTCTCAAAGCATTATTGCATTTTCAAGTGTTTCATCCATAGGAGTTTTATCTCCTCCTTTCTAACTCCATGCTCATACCAAAGGCGTTGCCACAGCATAATGTAATTACATGGTAATGAGAATTTAATTTTTGGAGCAATAAAAGGAAAACTGTATCCAGCTCATGAAGTTAAATATGTCACCACCTCCATAATTCAGCTGAATAGGAAAGTTAACATTGAGAGGTCATCCCAATTAAAGAATTCAGAATATGAATATTTAAACCATGGAGTTAGAGAGACTTGCTTTCTGCTTTGTCTTCAAATTCACGTTTTTAAGCAATGCAATTAATGCAAACTTTGTTTATAGATAGATTGATTGGAATTAAATTGGACGACTCATAAAGCTAGTGAAAGAGAGAGTTAGTCCATTTTTCTACCATGGTGTAACTAGAAATTGAAAACTTGAGATAAAAAGTTTGAAATATTAAACTTCGTAAATTTATTTGTTAGAGGGTCTAGGGGAGCGTAAATTAATTGAGTTATGTTTGAGATTGGTAAAGTATGTATGTTTTAATAGAGTCGTATAAGAAATAGCTACATTGAGTAGGAGGTGTGTGTGATCGCTCGCTTGTGTCTGAGAATATTAGGAGCGTATGGAAGGGTCTTCGGAAGTCGACGTACGCCGGTTCTTGTTTCCTATGCAAGGCCGTGGTATACTTAGACGGGAGTAGTGCACGAAGCGTGTGGACTTTGCTGGTCACTTATAATATTTCTTGAGTCAAAGAGTTCCAAAAACGGTCATATACATTATCTCTTCAAAACGATAATCTATATTGTATAAAAATTTACCTACATTGCAAATCACAATGCAATTAATCAACAGTCTATCCAAAAAGTTTGTTATATATCAATTAAGCGAAGTGTTAACGATTTATCTGGTACTAGAATTTTAATCTGGAATATGTTGTGAACATAAATATGCAAAAACTTCTCTCTGCACAAGAAGGTATATTAACATTTTTGCGGAATTTAGTTCCCCATTGCCCTTACTTTTTATATTCGTCAAGTATAGCTCATAATAATCAATGTTGAAGTATAATCTGCAATGAATGCAGACCGGGAATCTTTGAATGCTCATTTGTATTCCGACAACAAGCTATTCAATTTGCTGAAATATTAGTTTTTATCGGTTCACAAACGCTATTATTTTCTAAACTGCTGCAATTTAGCTTATTACTGCGGCAATTATTACTCATTTTTGTGTCTATAGAAAATTCTCTTGTATTTCGCATAGCATTCTAGTTTCATGACGCTTTGTAAAGAAACCACACACATTTATAATGCAGAAAACCCTTCATTTCTGCACTCTAACAAAACTCTTAAGCATTCTAAAAATAGCTCTCTTCAGCACAATGCTGCTCTTCTAACTAATATTACCTCATGATCATTTCTGGGTAGCTTCAGTTCTGAATACAAAATGCCTACCTTCAACATTTCTGCAGTATCCATTCTACCACCTACTAAAGCTTGAATAGATTCCCTGCACACGAATATTCGCACGTGCCTTGATTATAACCCAACCAGTATGTTTAATTTTTATCATTTTTCAGTAATGGAAAAGGAAGCCGCATCTTGAGGTAATCCTTAAACGGATCTCGCGGAAGGAGAATTGAGGCTTGTCAATCATTCAGATATTTTGCTTCAGTAATGATGGGTTTTCATCAATCAATGCCTCGAAGGAACTCCATGGCGAGGGGACCTCGTTATTATTACGGTTATTACAACGAATGTGACAGGCGTTTAAAATAGTTTTATTGTTCATCTCTTATTGCAATTTTCCTTAGCATTTATTTATTAGTTTAAAAAATAGCGTTTATTGTATATTATTCAATTTTTATACGCAAAATAGTTTAAAGATATGTTTGTGTTTGTATTAAAGGTCTGTATGGAATCAGTCGTTGTCTTCTGTCAGACCTTGCCACAGTACGTGGGCCGGGATGGGGGATGTTCCTGTCAGAAAATATCGAGTCGAGCCGGGTTTGGACTTAGTTTGGAAGATTTAGGGCTGGGATGGAACGGGAAATGTTCATTTATAGAAAGTTATAAATTGAATCTCTTACTCATAATGTAAAGAAATTCAATGTCAGTTTCTATTCAGAGTAAAACCGTTTTTTTAAAAGTCGGGTTGGTAATGTGGGTGGTTTGGATTTGAGATTCTAGATGCATCTGAAAAGAAAATTATCGGGCAAAGACTCAAATATTCAACCCAATTATTCAACTCTCGTATATTCAACCCAAGTCAGTTTCAGAACTCGTATTGTGAAATGTCTTCGGGCTTGACCTAGGTTCGAAGTTTTTATTGCCCGGACAGGTTTTGATATTAATTCTTTTCGGGTTAGACAAGGTAAAAGTGTCGAAAACTCAGACCACTCCACTCGCCCTAAGGCATGAGCAGCAATTTAAGTGGCAGGGAACGAAGGTAAGAGTGTTGTTGTTGTTGAGACCTAGACCGTCCGACCTACCAGAAAGGTGTAAGGTAACCGTTTGGACGGCCGAGAAGTGTCACCCAATGTAGACCAGAACCCTGTGGGAGAGGCATCCACAGGGACCGTACCCTCCTTCCCCTACCACCAACTTCTCGGAAGGACTTACGGACCCACATGTTTAACGTGATCGTACTCCGAATGAACAAGGTGGCAGCGTGCAAATCCAGCGCGCAAATCATCGGGCTTCCGCGCCCGAAATGTGCCAACAGCACGTGGTGTTCCCAGGTGGTCACCCACCCAAGTACTAACCGCGCCCGATGCTGCTTGACTTCGGTGATCTAACGAGAACCGGTGTTTTCAGCACGGTAGGGCCGTTGGCTCGAAAGTAAGAGTGTGAAACATAGACTCCTATAGACCTGTAGTTTATAACCCTTTACAAATATGTGTTCAGAAAATGTATCAATACGAGCTTTATATGGAAATTATGTAGTCATACTCAATGAAATAATCGAACTACCAACATTTCGTTTTCGAAAGCAGTATTATACACACTGAGCTCTCCGGGATGAACAGAACATTCAGCTCCCCTTCCTCGATATTGAGACCAAGCCTTCTCTACATGAAACAATCTACCATTTTAACTCATGCAATTTGTGATTCCTGTTACTTTTGTTTTTATCGTTATCAAATGTTTAATTCATATCAAACGTTTAATTGTATTCCGAGAATTGACAATATTTCTCGGAAGCCAGTGTGAACTTGTATCTAGGCAAGGTTAAACCAAAAATAATTGAATTTCGAAACAGTAAATCAGAATGTCATTGCATAGCAAATTTCCTGAAATATCAAATAATATTACTTCTTAAAATATTTTGTATCGATAGAAGTAGCCTGGACGAAAAATAAAACTATCAAACATAAAATAATTTTTTGATGTACCGAATTAAAATAAACAACACCAAAATAATCTACAGGATATTTTAGCCCAAATTACCATTTTCGTAGAAGAACTTATAATAGCAAAGTCCTTACCATGGATTCTATCCGGCAGTGATTGATGAAAGCCTATTACAATGAAAGTGGAAGGACTGGGAGATGGCAGTCTTTTTCTTGATCGTTCATGTGATTTTAAAGAACTCTGTAAGAGTTTGAGAAGAAGCAAATTCTGGATCATGTCTTGGTTTGTTTCGGAAAAATGAACACATTAATAATGCGTTGGGGTTTTGATCAATTACATGATTAGGCGTACTTAAAATGCATTGTTTAGGCGTAATTTGCCATCACTTTTTTAAATTTTATTACTTAGTAAAAAAAATGAGGGAATGTGCCTTTAGTGTACCTTGAATGTACCTCTAGAATGTATCTTTCGTGAAAATTTGAAACGGGATTAAACAATATATGCTCAATTCATTTAACATTTGCCGCAAGAATGTTAGTATTAATAGAACATAATTTTCTCTATATAGTACATTTTTACTCTACTTATATGCATAATGTATAAGGAAAGAATTGTGACGGGGTCGAAACTTCGAATTCGAGTTTTCGACGGGAGAGCACGTTTCAAGCATCCCTGATCACGAATCAAACATTTTTGAAGTGATGTCTGTGTGTGTGTGTGTGTGTGTGTGTGTGACAGTATGCGTGTGTGTGTGTGTGTGTGTGTGTGTGTGTGACAGTATGCGTGCGTGTGTGTGTGTGTGTGTCAGTGAGTCTGTGGAGACGATAACTGACGAACGAATGGACCGATACAAACAAAATTTGGTACAAAAATCACAATCTCTAAACACTGGAAGCCTATTGTTTTTATATGCAATCGAATGTTCAGAACCCCCCTAAATTTTCGAATGAAATTTTGAAAAAATCGTCAAAAAATCAAAACCGCTAATAAAGTTACGCAAATAGATATTTCGTATGTAATTTTTCATTAGAAAACGATTGACATAAATTTTAGAACGCTAACATGAACCGTTCTCGAGATATTGTACATTTTTCAAAAAAATTATCAAAAAGTCATATAAAATAAAAAAAAAAATATTTCCTATTGAGAAACATGTTCACTTTTCATATGTAATACCATGCGATAAATTGGGTGACATCATTCCCGTGGATCTAGCCCGTTCCATTCATGAAAAAATATACTTTAAGTAATACTTTTGTATTTGAGCGCCAATAGTCATTTATCTGCTGTAAGAATAACTTATTTCTTCGTCCATAACGTTTGGCGAGATTTTTGCGACGAATTTGACGGAATCTCGCCAACTTGGCGACTTTTTGAAATGCTGCCAAATTAACGAAAATCTCGCCAAATGGATAAAAATGACGCTAAATCAATGAAAATGACGACTAATTGTCGAAAATTCAAAATCTTGGAAAGAATATTAGTATCTACTATAAGAAAAACCTATTTTTTTACTGTAAAAGAAATAAATTCATTACATTATATAAGGAAAGTCATGTGTTGCCCACATCACATATTTTTAATTTTATTAATTAGTAAAAAAAATGAAGGAATGTGGCTTTAGTGTATCTTGAATGGACCTCTAGAATGTATCTTTCGTGAAAATTTGAAACGGGATTAAACAACATATGTTCTTTAATTCATTTGACATTTGCCGTAAGAATGTTAGTATTAATGGAACATAATTTTCTCTATATAGTACATTTTTTTATGATGCGAACACTGTAGAAGTTGGCAACATTGTAGATACTTTTAGTTATCGATAACGTGAAAAATACTTCTTACTATTAATTTAAGGTCTCTAAGGAGAAAATGGTCATTAAAAACTACCATTTTTACAAAATAAAAACTTTTTACCGTGTACTATTTGTCACACAGAAATCAAACTATTGTATTTTATCTGTGGTGGACAGTTTTCGCGCCATTCAAATCTGAAATTCACCTGCGCAACATTCAAAATGAATGATTCTTTAAATTTAATGGTCAGATCTGAAGATATATTTCGATCTAATTATTTTGTTCCGTCTTATGAACTAACTATAGGATGTGAGGTTTATTACTGAAGTATGACGGAGCTGTCCCAGGAATAGAGATTCAAGTTTTTGTTGTATTACGTAAGCCAAATTTAATTAAATTTAGTTCATACTATATAAGATAAATGCAACTAACAATTACCTATGGAATCAATTTGATGACAAGCTCAATTTAAAGAGAATAGGTAGAAGCTACTTTGCATTTCCTTAAAGGAGCGAATCAGTAATTTTTCCTTTTAAAATATCATAACTTTTGGAAGTTTGGTAAAAATCTAAAAACAGCCTTACAAAGTAAATTAAATAAACATAAATACTGCTTTTGGTACAGTAAATAATAAAGACCTAAATTGGTGCCCAAACTAGATGTTAGTTCGAAGTACCCTTTCATGCACAAACTTTTTCATCAAAAATTTCTTAACATGGATTATTATTGGCATTGATTAAGACTTTTACAATATTGTTAGAGTGTAAGGGAAGTCTGTTCTTTGGAAACTCTACGGATTTGAAATGAAGTAATTTCGTTTATTTGTTCTATTCTGCAAGAAGTTCATATGAAGAAGACTGTGTTGTTTTAATCAAACCGTGTCTATCAGTGCTTAAAGTTATATAATATATTGAAGTTATAAATTTGTAATGTTTTCTCAAATGCGTCTAAGAAAACATCAAATGCATTTATGACTAGAGGCATGTCTTATAGAGTCTAGATAGCTTTATGTCTTAAATAAGTTCTTGCACATTGTAGTGGTAGGAAAATCAAAAATCTGATTTCTCTTTATGTCTTTAATAATTCATTAAACTGAGTTTAATTGTACAAAATAACACTGAATTAATTTAATTTAATTTTTGTTTTTATTTGGTAACTGGAAATTTTATCAAAGCTGGAGTAACAAAAATGCAAAAAAATTCAAATATCTTAAGGTTAGTTCTAGGGTAATGGGGTTGGCCTTATTCTTTTCCTCGTCAAAAATTACGAAATGAGCGCATTTAATTGACACATTTGAGCACACGTAGTCTTTTATTTTAATGGGATTGGTCTTAGTCATTTCATTGCTAAACATTATATATAAAACAAGCATTTAATTGATATATTTGAGCATACGTAGTATTTTATTTAAGATTTTGGCGATTTCTGCAGGCCATTCTGTAAAAAAAGGCAGATTCTACTTTTGCAAATCGTACCAAAATCTAATCAACACCAGGATATCCCACAAGTGACTTGTCTACCAAATTTTATGAAATTTGACCAATTTGTTTTCTTTCATATCGAACCGTACCAAAATCAAATCACCACCAAGGGAAACTCACAAGTGACTTACCAAATTTTAATTAATTCGGTCAATTAGTTTTTCAGTTAGAGTGGATACATACATTGCACAGACAGACACACACACAGACGCCACGGTAAAATGGCTTTTTCGTAATCTAGAGGTGTCGAAACGTGTAGAATCGTCGGAAACTCGAGTTGCGATTTTCGACATGATTCTAATACTTTCCCTATACCATTACCATGTATTCCAGGGAAAGTAAAAAGTACGTCTAATTACAGAAATTGTTACGTTTGTTTCAGTGGCCAAAAATATTAAATTTCTTTACTGCTTCAAAAGTCTTGATAATTCGTTAATTCAATGGAGTTTACAGGGTAAAAATATTGAGATCTACAAAAGACAAAGTTTGGGAAAGTCCTTTTAATTTTAGGATGCTGCTTCCAAATTTCCCACGAAGCACAGCAATGACAGAATTCTGCTTTTAAATAGGGCATGACCTTATTTATATTCATTATGTTCTCTTCATTCATTATGACCTTCTTTATGTTCATTTTCTTGTAATTGGACTCATTGATTCTATTTTCATTTCTGCATCATTCATTAACACCAGATAAGCATTTTTATCTAACGATCTTGAAATGCGTAAGAGGGTTAAAATACTCGTGTAATTTTGTTCAAAAATGTAAGGAAGACTGCAGGTTAATGAATCTTTATATACTAATTGCCAAGTGTCCGTCTGTCTGTCTGTCTGTCTGTCTGTCTGTCTGTCACGCTTTTTTTAGGCACTTCCCGAATAGATAGAGACTTGCAATTTGGTACACGGCTCGGTCGTTCGATAAAACCCCCTGGAAAAATCGAATTTTCCGAAAACGTTCTATAGAAGGGGTGCCCCACACCAAAACGTTCGAAAAGTGAAATGAGGGGAAAGCATGCTTTGCGATAAGATAGAGACTTCAAATTTGGTGTATAGGTAAACCCTTTGAAAGGAAAAAAGTGTACAATTTCAGATTTTGAATATGTTCTACTTAAGGGGGTGCCGCACACCAAAATGTTCGATTTACCGAATAAATGAAAAACGGCTACTTTAAAATTTGATAGAGGCTTGAAATTTGGTATATGGGCTAATCATTTGAAGAAAACACCTAAAACAAATATAGTTTTCTTAAATGTTCGTTTAGGGGGTGCTCCACACCAAAACGTTCGAAAAGTGAAATGATGGGAAAGTGTGCTTTCCGATAAGATAAAAACTTCAAATTTGGTGTATGGGTAAACCGTTTGAAAGGAAGAAAGTGTACGATTTCAGATTTTCAATATTTTCTACTTAAGGGGGTGCTGCACACCAAAATGTTCGATTTACCGAATAAATGAGAAACGACCACTTTAAAATTTGATAGAGGCTTGAAATTTGGTATATGGGCTAATCATTTGAAGAAAACACCTAAAACAAATATAGTTTTCTAAAATGTTCGTTTAGGGGGTGCTCCACACCAAAACGTTCGAAAAGTGAAATGATGGGAAAGTGTGCTTTGCGATAGAGACTTCAAATTTGGTGTATGGGTAAACGTTTGAAAGGAAGAAAGTGTACAATTTCAGATTTTGAATATTTTCAACTTAAGGGAGTGCTGCACTGCACACCAAAATGTTCGATTTACCGAATAAATGAGAAACGGTCACTTTAAAATTTGATAGAGGCTTGAAATTTGGTATATGGGCTAATCATTTGAAGAAAACACCTAAAACAAATATAGTTTTCTAAAATAATCGTTTAGGGGGTGCTCCACACCAAAACGTTCGAAAAGTGAAATAATGGGAAAGTGTGCTTTGCGATAAGATAGAGACTTCAAATTTGGTGTATGGGTAAACCGTTTGAAAGGAAGAAAGTGTACAATTTCAGATTTCCAATATTTTCTACTTAAGGGGGTGTCGCACACCAAAATGTTCGATTTACAGAATAAATGAGAAAACGCTCCTTTAAAATTTGATAGAGGCTTGAAATTTGGTAGATGGGCAAATCATTTGACGGAAACACCCAAAACGAATATAGTTTTTCAAAAATGTTCGTTTAAGGGGGTGCTCCAGAGAAAAATGTTCGCAAAGTGAATTGATAAAAAACCATGCTGCGGAATGAGATAGAGATATCAAATTTGGTGTAAGGGTAGATAGTTTGAAAGGAAAAAAGTGTACAATTTCAGTTTACCAATATTTTCTACTTTGGGGGGGGGGGGGCTCACACCAAAATGTTCGATTTTCGGAATAAAGGAGAAACGCCCCTTTTAAAACGTGATAGGAACTTGATATTTGGTATATGGGCGAATCATCTGATAGAAATCACAAAAAGTATAGAGTTTTTCAAAAATGTGTATTTAAGGGGGTGGGTACTCCACACAAAAACATTCGAAAGATAAAATGCTAGAAAAACATGCTTCGCGATGAGATAGATACTTCAAATTTGGTGTACGGGTAAAATGTTGGAAAGGAAGAAAGTGTGCAATTTCAGTTTTCCAACATTTGTTATTGTAGGGGGGTGCCGCTCACTAAAATATTTGATTTGCCGAACAAATAAAAAACGCCTCCTTTACAATATGATAGAGGAATTTAGTATATGGACTAACCATTGGACAAAAAAACCAAAGATGAATACAGTTTGACAAAAATGTTCTTTAACGGGGTGCTACACAGAAAACGGTTGAAAGGTGAAGTGATAGAAAAACATGCTTCTCTTCGCGATAGGATAAGGACTTCAAATTTGGCGTACGGGAAGATAGTTTGAAAGGAAGAAACTATGAAATTTCTGATTTCCAATTTTTGCTACTTTAAGTGGTTCCGCACACTAATATGTTCGATTTTCCGAATAAATGGGGTACACTTCCTTTTAAATGTGATAGAGGCTTGATATCTGGTATATGGGTCAATAATCTGATAAAAAAAAAACAAGACAAACAGAGTTTTTCAAAAATGTTCATTTATGGATGTGCTTCACAAAAAAAAAGTTCCAAAGGAGAAATAATAATATAGGGGTGCCTCGGGATGAGATAGACTTTAATGTGTTGTACGGGTAGATAATTCGAAAGGAAGAAATTCGCAAATTTAGTTTACCAATATTTTCTTTTTTAGGGGGTACTGAACACCAAAATATTCGATTTGTCGAATAAATGTGAAACGCGAATTATTAAAAAATTTGCACTATTCAGGGGTTGCTTATTGCGAGACCGTTGATTTTCAACGGGTATTCGGCTAGTAAATTTCTAAATGCCTGTAATTGTAAACAGTAACATTAAAAAAGTCAGAATATAATATACTGTGTTAATATTGCTGAGAACGCGTAATATTCTCTCACTGGCGCCTTTTATTTCGTCGCGTCTCGAAGGCCAGACAGTGAATGCATAGTCCATGACGTGAGCCAAGGTTTGCCATAATTTTTCGAAGAAGGGTTTCCAGATTTGGCGATTTATCGCCAATTTAGCGACTTCCAGAATCTTCTAGAAATTCCACGAAATAAAGATTACTATAGGAGATATGGAGCGATTTTCAAAAGTTTCTATAGAGAGACTATAAAAATGATTCATCACTCCGTTAGAGCTCCGTTGACAAAATACGAACTGCAGTGAATTGTGTCTTTGATCACTGTTTTGAGAATAGTAACTACTGTTTTGTGAAAGTAATTTATTCAGTAGTTTGAGAATAATTATATTATTTTATGAAATTAGTGGATCATTTAAGTGCTGTTTGATTGTATATTGTTCCTGTCTACTTTGTGCTTGTTAATAAACGTGTTTAGTTATCTAGAAATTGACTCATTCTTGTATCCAGACTGCACGCCCAAAGTTGCTATGGAAATGTTTTGTAAGAATACATACCCCATTTAATCTGTTATTTAGTGAATATTTATAATATTTAGAATATTAATATTTGTAATTGGTACTCGATAAAATCTTTCAAGTTTTTTATCTTTATCGTATACGGGTAAAACTTTTTTTCATATTTTGGAGAAATATTAAGTTCGCTTTGAGGCAAAAAATCAATTTCTAGTTTTGTTTTCATTTTTACTCACATTTCATTCTTAATCAGCACAGGAATGGAGCAGTTTTCATTCAGACTGCTGTAATCTATACACAGCTATATACACAGATATATTATGCTGTAATATAGCACAGCTATATTATCTGAATATTTCCTTGATTTTATTTTTTCTTTAACTTTATTAATTATTGAAATTAACAACTTTACAAGGCTAATAAGTTGTTTTTCTAAATTTATCTACATTCGAGTTTATCCGACAGGGAAATAACCCATCTTATGAACCTTACATCCCTTGTTCCACACAAAATTACCAAGATTGTGATAATATATAATTATAAATTTGAGTCTTATGCTTTAGAACTGATTGGTATTATTCGGTTTATAAAATATGTATACAACCAAATTTATGTTGAAATTACTCTCTATGGGAATATAACTATTGTAAGTTAGTGAATATAAAAAAACTTGCATTAAGCAAGAATTGAATTTCATAAACTTTTGTTGGCTTGTGGTCATTCAATGAGCTATATGGATTTATATTACTTACTGTGGGAATGTATTGTAATAAGAGAACATCTTTAGAACTAGTTAGAAAATAAAATTATATTTTAATGAAATATTAACAAATTATATATTAATATTGCATTTATATTTGATCAATGTTATTGACAGCATAGAAATGTTTTAAATGAATGATTTGACATCAATAATTTTATTAAATTAATTGATTGGAGTGGGCAGGACAAAAATTATTTTAGGTGATCGTTTAAGAATTTTATTTAATACTTGTATAGGATTTTGGAGAAAAAGTTGGCCCTAGTTTATATGGAATGATGGGATAAATATATTTTCATTTAATGTGTGAAATAAAGTGAAAATACTCTGCCATCTACAGAGACTGATAGGAAATGCTTCATAAGAAGGTCATGCGGATTTTGTAGCCACTGATGATGATGATGATGATAATGATATGATTCGAGACAGTGGACTAGAAAATTTGAGAGGTAAACTTGCCTTTTACAAAATACTCTCTCAAATGTAAAAATGTAATGTGCACAGCACATATCTTTTCCTACATAATGCAGCGACTTTATGTCTTTTGGACCGAAATAATAGTGCACAAGATTTACAGCACAATGCTTTTGGCGTTGATTTAACACCACGTATGATTTGGAATGTGTTGGTTTTGGTAATTATTAGTTCAAAAAATGATTTATGCATACTCTAAAAAATCTTTATAAAAGTGAAATTGATATTTAAGTAATATCCTAGAAAATAAATGATTATTGTCGAATTCTATGGCATCAAAATACAAAATCATTACAAAAAGTAATTTCTCTCGTGAATAGAACAAACTGAATCCACGAAAGAGGTGTTAAATATTTGTCGTATAACATTGCATATGGAAAAGTGAATATATCTGACGATGCAAATTCAATTTTATGTTATCATTTTAATAAATTTATGTGAAAAACGTGTAATGTTTCGAGATTGGTTCGTGCTAGCGTTCTAAAGTTTTTTGTATTCGTTTCCTAATGAAAATTTATGTATGGAATGACTATTTATTTAACACTATTGAAGGTTCTGATTTTTTCGAAAACCGTGCAACATTTTGAGAAAGGTCCATGTTAACCTTCTAAAATTTTTGTTATTCTTTTTCTAATACAATATTTTATCTGAAATTGTCATTTATGTTAATTATTGAAGGCCTGATTTTTTAATGATATTTTTAGAAATTCATTTGAAAATTGGAAGGTTTTTCTTTCATTTGATTCAGTTTAAAATCATTAACGTTCAGTAAAAATTGTAATAATTGTATCAAACTATTTTGAAAGCGTTTTCAAATTGCTTCAAAACATTTCATTCGTTCGTAAGATATCGGTCCACAGACTTACGGACAGACAGACACACAAACATACTCACACAAACACACTAACATACATACATATTAACACACATACACACATATATCACCTTAAAAACTTTCGAGTTCGGGGGTACTTAAAACATGCTCTTCCGTCGAAAACTCGAATTCGAATTTTCAAACTGTCACAATACTTTCCTTATATACTATGCTATGCATGTAGGGCAAGTTCAAATCGTAACTATATAGTAGGCTGTTGAGTGGCGTTATTCGAAGTGTATTCCCTGGAACCCCAGGGTTCCGCGACGTGATAGTTTCATCTTAAAAATTAAAGTAAAAAGCGCAAAATTTTGAATACATAATCTGACTGCGATGAACTTTTTCTTATTTCGGGGTTCCGCCATCAAATTGAATTTTAAAAGGGTTTCGCTACCACAAGAATTTAAAAAAAAACACTGCTGTAGAACAACTGGAAAGTAATACAGTGTTGTTATTCACGTAATGACTCAATGTGAAAGCGAATGTTGACTTTGAAGCAGATTGAGTATGGCTTATTATTTGATCTACTACGATTTACTACAAGTGAAACCAAAGTCACTTTTCTGATGTTTTTTAGAGAATACTTTTACGTCCTCTTAGAACAGTATTATTTTCAATTATATACATAATGTATAAGGAAAGTATTATGACGGGGTCGAAAATTCGAATTCGTGTTTTATAACGGGAGAGCACGTTTCAAGCATCCTTGATCACGAATCAAACATTTTTGAGGTGATGTCTGTGTGTGTGAAAGTATGTGTGTGTGTGTCAGTGAGTCTGTGGAGACGATATCTCACGAACAAATGGAGCGATTCGAATGAAATTTGGTACTAAAATCACAATCCGTGAATACTGGAAACCTATTGTTTTTAAACGTAATCGAATGTTCAGAACCCCCCTAAATTTCCGAGTAAAATTTTGAAAAAATCATCAAAAAATCAAAACCTTTAGTAAAGTTACGCAAGTAGACATTTCTTATGTAATTTTTCCTTAGAAAACGATTGAAATAAACTTTAGAACGCTAGCATGAATCGTTCTCGAGATATTGTACATTTTCCAAATGAATTTATCAAAAAATCCCATAAATTAAAAAAAAATATTAACTGTTGAGAAACATGTTCACTTTTCATATGTAATATCATGCAATAAATTTGGTGACATCATTCTTGTGGATCTAGCTCGTTCTATTCATGAGAAAAGATACTTTGAGTAATACGTTTGTATTTGAATGCCAACAATCATTTATCTGCTATAAGAATAACTTATTTCTCCATCCCTAACGCTTGGCGAGATTTTGGCGACGAATTTGACGGAATGTCGCCAGCTTGGCGACTTTTTGAAATGCTGCTAAATTAACGAAAATCTCGCCAAATGGATAAAAATGACGCTAAATCAATGAAAATGACGACTCATTGTCGAAAATTCAATATCTTGGAAAGAATATAAGTATCTACTATAAGAAAAATCTATTTTGTTTACTGTAAAAGTAGTAAATTCATTGCATTATATAAGGAAAGTCATGTGTTCCCCACATCAGATTTTTTTTGATTAGAAACACTTAGAAGTACAAACTGCAGACTATATTGCATAAGAATTAGATTATGTGCGAGATGATGAAACTGGAATCCTCTGCATTCGCAAGCAACCCCATTATCCATATCGAGAAAGGTACATCTGAACCTGTAGTTTATATTTGTAACTCGTTGTAATAAATATACCTGACTTTTAAATATTTCAATTCTCATGAAAATGTAATTTCAAAATAATGATACGAGATAGAATATGCTTCGAATTATTTTATTAATAAATCCTGTGCGTACATAAATGAAATCTTTTATATACACGTGAGCGAAATTCCTCATATTCTAAAATACGAAATTGGATGTATACAAAATATAAAATACAAATACAAAATAGACAATATCCAAATCAATGAAGATTTTCATTTTCAAATCGCATATTTAAGAAGTAGTTGATAAAGAAACAGAATTCGTGTACTCCATACGGCCAGCGAGGTCTCATTCCTTATCTCGCCAGCAAAAAAAGACAAGGTGTCGTTAAAAAGCTTGTCTCGACATTCAGTGTTGGCTCGGATTTTCCGCTCCGTACTTTAGACTTTAAGCACGCCCGCTCCAAATAACTAATAGAAGGGACATGTGACACTGCTCTTATTACGTGGGGCGGAAGAATTGTCCAGAGCTTTTAAAAGGGCGGCCAGGAGGGGGCTCCAACACCGCCGGAGGGAATCGGGGCCCCGGTTGTTAAGGGGCGCTGCGGCGGCCGCATTAGCGGCTACGCCACCGCAGGGACGTGAGTTGAATGCCCACCC
The DNA here is from genome assembly GCA_951213105.1 of Amaurobius ferox. Classification (NCBI taxonomy): domain Eukaryota; kingdom Metazoa; phylum Arthropoda; class Arachnida; order Araneae; family Amaurobiidae; genus Amaurobius; species Amaurobius ferox. The sequence goes on from OX578134.1 coordinate 76,326,379, forward strand.
TTTCATTTCGAACGAGAATTCGCGCCCGGGCGGGGGCGTTCTGTATTCAGCCGGCGGCCTCATCAGAGGATGCAGAGAAAGGCAGACGGGAGGGAGGACGGAAACTAGCATCCCCTTCGGTAGAGACTATCTTCTCCAGCTGTTCCGAGTATCGATCTCCACCATCCTCCACCCTAACCCCTTCCGCACACGCTAATTTACGGTTGGGCTCTGGTGTCATGCTCGAAGGGACCCATCTGCTTTGCCTCATATTCTCCTTCGCTCTTTCTATTCCTCGCTATCTTCTCTCCCATTCTGTCTCTTTTGCTCTCTCTCTCATTCTCACACACCTCTGAATAATTACTATCATTATCGGGCCCCCTCAAAATTTTGGGGACGCAAACCCGCCTATTAAAACCGGGCCTACGTGCTCGCCAATACAAGATGGATTCTTTGAACCCTTCATAAATATGCAACTTTTCTGGAAAGGCCCTTCTGCCTCTATGGATTTATAGATTGTGCATATATTTCGAAGGGGTCTTACGAAGGAAAACACGCGCGCCGGTTTTATTGAAGAGGCAGAATCTTTGGCTAATTGGGGGTCGAAGGAATTTTAAAATCGAACGTGTTGAAGAAGGAAAGAATTGTTCATCGTTTTTATGGGGGACTCGGAAATGTGGATCTCCATAAAATGTGTCGCTGTAAAAAACTAGTTTGCCGGAATGAGTTTTGTAGGTCTGTAAGTATAGGTGCATCTGGAATTTGGTTCTAAGTAAGAGGATTTGGAATATATTTTTTCGAAGTGTGATATGAATTTTTTAATGTCACACATAAATTTGAAATTATAGTATGGGTGTGAATGAGTATTGTTGGCTAATAAAAATCGAATGAAACGAAAACTTGATACGTGTTGAATAATTAAATAATAAAAATAATAAAAATTCAGATATTATATATATATATATATATATATGAGTTTATGAAACATCATGTAATTTTAATACAAATGTCTCAAAAATTTTCGGGATACTTGAAATTTCAAATTTCAAAATCCCAATATATAATTGTTTCACGTATTTTTGCCTTTCCAGACCCTCCAGAAGCCCCCGGTGACCTATAATGCTGGATCTCTGCAAACTTATAATGTCGACTAGGGTCAGAGCCTAATGGAGCTGGATTTTTGACTTACCCCCTCGGGGGGCAAAAAAAAAAGAAAAGGAAAGGATTCGAACGGCCCTCTTATTTTTTAGATCTCCGGAAGCCCCACTGTAACCTAAAATGCTGAATATTTGCACACTTATAGTATCGACCATCGAACAGTCTTTTAATACCTTACAGAAGTTCTCTTGCTAATCTAGAAAGTTAAATTTCTGCATACTTATAATACCGACCACTGGACCAAACCTGACGGATCTGTTTTTCCTATTTCTCACCTGGAGTGGACAAAATGGTGAGGGGAGGACTGAAGTTTCGCATGACCCCTCCGAAGCCTCCCACACGATACACAAAAAGCTGAAACTGGACCTTGACTGGACAAACTAGCCAGATTTTCAATGCAGACAACTAATTGCGACTGCTATTTTGCAATAGTTTTCAGAAACATATCTAGTCATTTTAAATAATAATTCTCCGACAATAATTTTCTCAGAAACCTTCTCTTAGTGTAATTTATGGATAATAAAGTAATGGTTAAAGACAAATGCTATTTAAAATATTACAAAATTTTCTCATGTATGAATCCTAAATCTTTCATCCAGCTGTTTATTTTAGCAAGCTGATGCACCTTATCAAATGGACTGTAACTGTTCTTTGGTTTTTGAATTGACGTCTCCACAACAAGTACATCATTAGAACCAGATCTATTGCTTATTTATCTCCCGAATCTTAGGGATTTAAAAAATCTGGTGTAGGCAGCACATGACTTTCCTTATATAATGCAATGAATCTACTTCTTTAACTGTGAAAAGGTGATCAAAAGATCCACGGCACAGTGTTTGTAACGTTAAATTGTACATTTGACGCTTTTCCGGATGACAACATCTAAAACTATTTCGTACCCAATTAGCTTATATCTTATGCAACTCTAAATTAACAATTATCAATATTGATAGCATCCTTAATAAGCAATATAGTCCATATATTTAATTATTTTAATAATAAATTCAGCAATTAGGCGTCATTTTCATTTACTTGGCGTTATTTTTGCAATATTTTCCTCAATGTGGGGTCAAATATCGCCAAGTTAACGATATTTAGAAGAGCAGTTCTTATATAATAGAAGGTATGTTCATCATATGACGGAATTAAAAATTTGCAAAATATTGTATCCTATTTGACGACGTTTTTATGAATTTGGCGATATTTTTATCAATTTGATAACATTTATATCAATTTGGCAACTGTTTCGTCAATTTGACAACATTTAAAAAGTCGCCAAGTTGGCCATATACCGCTAAAATTTGTCGCCAGAATTTTGCCAATTGTTACAGACTGATTCTTGTGGTAGAATCTTATATTCTTTCCAAAGTATTTAATTTTAATCAATTGTCATTTTTATTAATTTAGCGCCATTCTTATCAATTTGGCGAAATTTTTATCAATTTTGCGATATTTTCATCAATTTGGCGACATTTAAAATTCTCGCCAAGTTGGCGATATTTCGCCAAATTCGTCACTAAAATTTCGTCAAGCATTACAGTCGGAGAAATAGGTTATTTTTACAGCAGGTAAACGACTAATGGCGTCCAAATACAAAACTATTACACAAATTCTCTTTTCTTATAGTAGATTCTTATACTGTCCAAGATATTGGATTTTCATTAATTTGTCTTCATTTTCATTGATTCAGCGTCATTTTATCAACTTGTTGACATTTTTATCAATTTGGCGACATTTTCGTCAACATTTAAAAAACTCGCCAAGTTGGTGATATTCCTCCAAATTCTCAGCCAAAATTTCGCCAAGCATTGTTTATAGAGAAATAGGTTTGTGTTATGGTAGATAAACGACTAATGGCCTCAAATTACAAAGCTATTACCCAAAGTGTCTTCTCTCTTGAATGGAACGAGCTAGCTCTACGAGAATGATGATAATATATTTATCGTATAATATTACATATGAAAAGTGAACAGATTTCACAATAGTTAATTTCTGTTTTTATTTTATGTGATTTTTTGATAAATTTATTTTAAAAATATGCAATATCTCAAGAACTGTTTATGCTAAGCATTCCAAAGTTTATGTCAATTGTTTTCTAATAAAAAATTACATAAAAAATGATTATTTACGTAACTGTATTGAATGTTTTAATTTTTTGATGATTTTTTCAAAATTCCATTTCAAAATTTAGGTGGATTCTGAACATTTGATTGCGTGTTAAAACAACAGGCTTCCAGTATTCACGGATTTTAATTTTGGTACCAAATTTCGTTCGAATCTTTAAATGAATTAAGCGAAATAAAGTTTTCTTACTGTTCTCTAAAACTCAATGTATATACTGTTCTCTAAATCTCATTATAATCGATGTTACTTACAGTATGTTAGAAAATGTAAATACCCTTGAATTTTAAGACTGCGATCATAAGAATTACAATAATCAAATCTTGTTTACTTGTCTAAATTATAAACTAGCAAAAATATCTGACTTTTCTAGGGAAAATATTGAAATAAAATTAACGCTTTATTAATTATTGCATATTTTAGCCATAAATATTCTCACTATTAAGCTTAATAAACTAATTAAAATAGTAAGAAAATCGATTGAATCATTTTTGAATTATAAACGGTCATTACCTAATTCCTTAAAACAGACATTTTATTAGTTGTTCCACAGGAAGCTGTATAACTTATATTAAAACATACTAATAGTCATGATAGACATATAGACAGAAACATATTTCCATTCTCGTTATTTCGTAACTCGGTATAGGGTGATAAACTTACATCAGAGGACTCTGAACTCAGTGCTATGCCTGTAAAGTGTCTCATCAAAATCATCAATCTCATGGTTCACGTGATGTTTATGTTAGTAGAGTGTATTGAAAATTTTAATTTCAGACATTAGCATCTTATCAAAAAATTCTGCATTATATGGGGCACATCTTACCTTTAATTTATATCAAAAACATTCGTTGCAAGTATTAAAAATCTGATGTGGGCAGCACATGACTTTCCCTGCAGACTCAATGTCATTTTTTTAATTTCTTTAATACTTCATTAAATTGAGTTTAATTGCGCAAAATAACACTAAATTTACATTTTACCTTCCCTGCAATGCATGGTAATGTATAGGGAAAGTATTGGAATCATGTCGAAAATCGAAACTCGAGTTTTCGACGGATCTACACGTTTAAAAATGCAAATTTGGTGTTATTTTGTGTTATTAAACTCAATTTAATGAATTATTAAAGAAATAAAAATGAATTTGAGTCTGCAGGGAAAGTCATGTGCTGCCCACATCAGATTTTTTAATTCAATTTCTGTTTTTATTTGGTAATTGGACATTTTTCTAAAAGTGGCATAACTAAATGCGAAAAATCTCAAATATCTCGAGAACGGTTAGTCCTAGAGTAATAGAGTTGTTCTTATTTTTTTCCTCATCAAAAATTACGTATAAAACAAGCATTTGATTGATATATTTGAACATACGTAGCTTTTTCTTTTAGATTTTGGCGATTTTTGAGGGCTATTTCGTAAAAAAAGGCAGGCCGAATAATCTTTGCCGAATAATACCAAATCTTTGCCGAATAATACCAAAATCTATAAAGCACCAGAATATCCCACAAATAACTTATCTACCACATTTCGTGAAATTTAGTCAATTAGTATTTTAGCTAAAGTGGATACATGGCATTTTTGCGGGCCATTTCGTAAAAAAAGACAGATTGTCCTTTTCCGATTAATACCAAAATCTAATCAGCACCAGAGTATCGTACAGGTAACTTATCTATCAAATTTTGTGAAATTTGGTCAATTAGTATTTTAGCTAGAGTGAATATGTGAAATTTTTACTGGCCATTTTGCAAAAAAAGGCGAGTTCTGTTTTTACGAATCGTACTAAAAACTAATCAGCACCAGGGTCATACCCAAGTGACTTACCTACCAAATTTTATGAAATTCCGTCCATAAGGTTTTGAGTTAGAGTGGATACATACATTGCACAGACACACAGACAGACACACATACAGACACACAGACAGGCACGCAGAAACACGCACAGACGTCACGCTAAAAATAGTTTTTTCGTATTCTAGAGGTCTCGAAACGTGTAGATCCGTCGAAAACTCGAGTTGCGGTTTTCGGCATGATTCCAATACTTTACCTATACATTATCATGTATTTCAGGAAAAGTAAAAAATCCTGCATATAAAAAATTGAATTCGCAGAGCATTTGAAACAATAAATATTTTCTTAACAAACTTCGACTGCATTCCGAATCTAGTCTTCACTTTCAAACCTTCAGTCAAGAAAAAAATGGTGCTTCTAAAATAAAAAATCTATACTGTGCGAAGAAAAGAGCACAAAATATGAGAAACAGTGAAGATTCTCGTTGCAAGCGTCGTGAAAGCGTAAATGGTGGTCTTTCGCGAAGGTCATTCTGGACTGTGATGAATGAAAGTCTATTACTTTAAAGGGAGTAGGTGATAGAATCGGAGGAAAATCGTGCTGCATTTGACCAGTCCTTGCTTGTGTGTCCCGAAGAATTCGGATGCTTCGTCATGGAGATCGTAGTTCGGTTTTAATTTTTAAAGCTAACTGCAGCAATATAGGATGTTTACATTGAAGTCTGTAAGAGGAAATAATATTCCATTCGATACACATAGTACAATGACATAGTAATATCGGAATCAAAAGTTGATGATTTTGTAGATTTTCAGATGTCACTGCTTTGAGAAACAAATAATTTTTCTTTAGACGTCAATACATGATGTTACGTCACTTTAAATATTTATACGTAATGGTATTTATTGCTTTGATCTACTTTAATAGAGAACACTAATTATTTTTCAAGCAGCGTAAAAGTTATATTTTTCATGTGACAACACTTGCAGAAATGACGATGCCGACTTCATATTGAACATTTTTTTTACCTTTGTATGGATTCCTTAATTATATTGTTACGGCTATGGAGTTATAGAGAATGAGGTAAAACCCCTATGGATGAAACCTTTAAAAATGCCATAATGCTTTGATAATTATATCTAGGTGTCACTAGTGTAGTAAAGTGTCTTTTGTTTTCATTTGACACAACAGGAAGGCATTGTATTCAGTGTATATATACTCTATAACAAAAAAATAGACGCATCAAGAAGGAGTTGTCCGATTGTAATGAAATTTCGTATACAAAGACATTTTGAGCGAACATGCAAATGAATAAAATTTGGTATCCTATGAATAAATAGTGGGAGCTCCAGCGCTTCGGAACTGCGCATTCAGCAGGTGTATATAAGGAGCGATTCTGAATGTGAGGTCAAAATTTCTCTTGCATTTCGACTGCGAATATCTTACGTCTTTGGTAGTCAATTCTGGCACACTGACAGCACAGTGGTACGTAGACAACATTCTACGACCGGTTGTGTTACCGTTCCTTTTGCGACACCCCTGACTTACTTTTCGACAAGATAATGCCCTGCCGCACACGGCACGTGTTGCTATGAATTGTCTTCAAGCTTTCCCAACATTTCCTTGGCCAGCTAGGTCTCCTGATCTCTCTCCCATAGAGCACATTTGGGACGTTATGGGAAGGCGATTGTAACTATACCGGAATGTTTGCGATTTAACCTGACAGTTGGAGACAATTTGGCAAGACATTCCGCAGGACGCCATCTGTGAACTTTATCAGTCTATGCCACGCCGGATGACATCTTACATCCAGGCCAGAGGTGGACCAACGCCTTATTGACTTCCTCCCTTTGTATACGGTCAAACTCTAAATCATTAAATTGTTCTGAAATTGTAATCGTTTCTTTTTCTAAGTATGTTCTTCACAGCCACCAATTTTTATCACAATCAAACAACTCCTTCTTGGTGCGTCGATTTTTTTGTTATAGAGTGTATTTTTGATTATTTTTAAATTAATGTTCCCTTTTTGTGAGGATAATTAATCAGTATGTTTTTCAGTTATAAGTCAGGGTACAGAATATATGGATATAAAAATAAAGTGAAAGCTAAAGCAATTTTGAATACGTAGGAATATTTTAGTGTTTTAGTTCTAATTTGCATAGCACTAATAATTTATTTCTATTAAATCGGCAGTTTAAATAAATATATGCAGGACTATTCATCTTATACTACAGCCTAAGTTCTAATATTGTAATCTCGCAGTTATTAAAAATCCAGATACATATATATGTTCATTAATATAAATAAACCCTCCATTGGCAGAGAGAGAGAGAGATGCATACAAGCCGATATTCGGTGTGGACCATAGTCAATTGATTTGCTTATGTACCTCTACGGAAAATTCTGCCTTAAATGCTGCGACTGGTCAGTTAATCCAGCGGTATTCTGAAAAAACTGCATTTGCCGTCTTCGCATGTCCTAGACGTGTTCTATTGGTGATAGGTCTAAGGGGACCTGGATGGCCATGGGATGGTTTACAATTGTTGAAGACATTGTTGAGAAAATTGTGGTCTAACGTTGCGTTGTTGGTAAATAGAATATGGGCAGCTTGACAGCATAAATAGAACGATTGGCTGCAGAATATCGTCGACGTTCAATTGAGCCGTAAGAGTGGTTTGCAGCAGAACTAGAGGCGATCGGCTTGTGACTTAGGTCGGCCGGCCTGGGTCGAAAGGAGATAGGCTATTCTATGAGATGGTTCCGCAGATTGTCACACCATGTGTGATGGCAGTGTGCCGTTCGACGATAAATTCGGGATAGGAACGCTGGCCAGTCCTCCTCTACACGCGTATTCGGCGGTCATCACCACTGAGCGAGAAGTGAGGTTCGTTGCTAAAGCCAACATACTTCCAATAGGTCACTGTCCGGACTGACCGAGCTCGGTACCAGTCCAGACGGCTCTGCTTATGATGAGGAGTCAGTGGTAGGTGCCTTAATGGACGTTAGCACATAATACTACTTAATGACAGCTGTCTTCGAATAGTATCGCTTAAGACAGGATGCATGGAGGATAGGAAATGGCTTCGAATGGATGATAGCCACGGCATTGGTGTGGACGTGGCTCCTCTTCTGACTGCAAGATCTCCTCAAGCAGTTGTCTGTCTGCAACGTCCTGTGCCTTTGCGACGGTTAAATATGCCTTCCCTGATCCACTGTTGCCAATACTGAGCAACTACAATGCCGCTCCGACCAAGATGCCGACTGTTACGTCTGTTGGACTAACCCGTTTCTTTTAGGTCTATGCCGTGACTTCTTTCTAAATCCGACAATTGTTTGTGGCGCTTTCAAGTACGGCTAAAAGGTATATTTGTAGACAACTTGCAATATCAAAAGGGAAAATCCAGTTCTAAAGGCGCGTTGCATAAACTTCATAACATCATTGGCGCTGACAGTTTGATTATTTTCTTAACTATTATAACGATATTTGAATGCTGACGAGTTTCGCGGCTGTAGTTCAATTTTTATAGGTCCATATAATTTTTTGCAAAAGTGTATATATGCATATAAATGATGTTTTTGTAATTGATTGTTTTATATTTTTTTGTCAATTCTTATTTCTTTGAATAACAAATTTGCGATGGGATTTCAACAAAAAACCATTTTTGATAGTGCTGCCGTATGTAAAAAATAACATTAACATTATTTTAAAAGTGTATTTTAGGGGAATTGTTCATTGTTACTTTCCTTATATACATAATGTATAAGGAAAGTATTGTGACGGGGTCGAAAATTCGAATTCGAGTTTTCGACTGGAGAGCACGATTCAAACATCACTGATCACGAATCAAACATTTTTGAAGTGATGTCTGTGTGTGTGTGTGTGTTTGAAAGTATGTGTGTGTGTGCGTATGCGTGTGTCAGTGAGTCTATGGAGACGATAACTGACGAACAAATGGACCGATTCAAACGAAATTTGGTACAAAAATCACAATTCGTAAACATTGGAAGCCTATTGTTTTTATACGCAATCGAATGTTCAGAGCCCTCCCTAAATTTTCGAGAGAAATTTTGAAAAAACCGTCAAAAAATCAATTTCTTATGTAATTTTTCATTACAAAACGATTGACATACATTTTAGAACGCTAACATGAACCATTCTCGAGATATTGCACATTTTTCAAAAAAATTATCCAAAAGTTATATAAAATAAAAAAAAAAATTTCCTATTGAGAAACATGTTCACTTTTTATATGTAATACCATGCGATAAATTGGGTGACATCATTCTCGTGGATCTAGCTCGTTCCATTCATATGAAAATATACTTTGAGTAATTCTTCTGTATTTGAACACCAAAGTCATTTATCTGCTGTAAGAATAACTTATTTCTCCGTCTATAACGCCTGGCGAGATTTTGGTGACGAATTTGGTGAAATGTCGCCAACTTGGAGACATTTTTAATTGTTGCCAAATTAACAAAAATCTAGCCAAATTGATAAAAATGACGCTAAATATGAAAATGACGACTAATTGAAGAAAATTCAATATCTTGGAAAGAATATAAGTATCTACTATAAGAATAACATTTTTTTTAACTGTAAAAGTAGTAAATTCATTGCATGATATAAGGAAAGTCATGTGTAGCCCACATCAGATTTTTTAATTATATCAAGTTGTTGCTACATCAATGCAAAGTTAATGAAAATGCCCTAAATGAGGTAGCACAATCTATCGATGTTTATAAAGAAATACAGATTGTTTCTCAACGTAAAGGTCGTGTAATAATATTGGAAAATCACAAACGCATTCATTTTTAATTCCGTTATTATCTTGTAAATGCCACTACGAGGTCGAATAATGAATAATTGATTTAAATGCACTTGAACAGTTAAAACAAAGCTGGTAAACGACTGAAGCTGAGTGTCGAAGTCCAGAAAATATTGTTAGCATACAATGGTACAATTGTAAGAGTTTTTGTTACGACAGCGTATGCAGGTAATTATCTATAATTACAGAGATGACAGCTAATTTAGTCTACTGATGTAGATCAGAAATAAATTCTATTGATTGTTATAAACAATATATTATCAATATTATCCTTATTTTCCTGCACTTGACACCAGAGACAGAAGCAACAATTTGAGTTCTATGAAAAGATCGGGAATTACTGAGGGCACCCAGACTACCACTTCCACCCTCTATGATGTGATAGCCCCTCATCCATCACTGTCTAGAATGACCTTCATGAAAGACCATAATTATATGCCCTGTCACGATGCTTGCCACGTGAATGTCACTGTTTTAAATTATTTTTAGAGCTGCATGTTATTGTACAGAAGATGTTTTACTTTTCTTAGTCCTGGTTTCTTCGTTAACTTTATAAAAATTCTTTAAATTGAATGTTTGAGAATTATTTAGTTTTTATCACGAAATATAGGTTTAAGAACTGCGGAATACAGTTGTTTTTTGTTTGTCTCGTATTTCAATGAAAATAATTTTCTTTGTCATTATTATACGATGTGACAACTTTATCTTTTATTATAAATTCTTTATAGGTGTCGTGTTAAACGAATACTTGCAGCGCAATGTAGTTATATCTGTATTTGTAATGACATATGTTCATTGAAATTTTATTTTATTTTATTTTAGAAATTTGTCAGAAAAATGGAAATAACAGAAAAACAAATATTTGCAGTTAACTTGCAGTGCGATATTTTCCAATCTATATTTGAAGTAAGATATATTTATTAAAATTTAATTTTCTTTTTTTCGCGTTTAGACGTTTTAAAAATAAAAAGCAAATAAAAGGATAACCAAACCTTCAATACACACTTGAAACGTATTTGCAGCATAATGTTTTTTCATCTACCGCTGTAAAGTAACATGAATTAATTAATAAAGTTGTGGAGACTAATACACGCATGATTCTATTGTTATTCTGGGATATATACAATTTTTATTTACAGGTCAATTATTTACAATTATACTTTAAGACATTATATTTACAATCTGAATCATCCATAATATAGGCATTGTTGTGCCTTTTTAATTATGCATTTCCTAGAAATTCTATCAAAGTCAATTAGCATTGTTTTAGTTCATCAAGTTCATCTGGAGGGTAAGACGTGCAAAAAAATCAATAGGGAGAAGTGAAAGTAAGTGGTTCACCATGTAGGGTATTTTTGCATCACTGTGTGTTGTGAACAGCATCTTGGCATCCAGGAATGCTACTGAGTAGCGGATATCGCATTTTTGGCATTGGGAATTATGTTCTTTTTTTGACAACTAAAAACTGACTCCGTTTCCGTCACTAAAATTTGCAAGGAAGTAAGTCTCTTGAGAAAAACTTATCTGTCATATCTTGTTGCAATTTCACTTTCTAGCCCCTAGCATCTGGTTGACCAGTTCACTTGGTTCCCATTAGTTTACCCAAATCACGAATTTCTGATTGTTTTCTATTAGCTTCTTCTTAGACACTGGAGACAATAGCTAGTGCGAGTAGTCGGCATATATCTTAAAGATCTACGATGTCTACGGTGTAGTCTGGGGTTTTAGTCCTTGTACTTGTCGTAAATCTGGGTCATAAACTGCGTTGTGCAACATGTTCTTGATTGTGTATTTCCATACACGAATTTCTGATTATTTTCTATTAGCTTCTTCTTAGACACTGGAGACAATAGCTAGTGCGAGTAGTCGGCAGATTTCCTAAAGATCTACGATGTCTACGGTGTAGTCTGGGGTTTTAGTCCTTGTACTTGTCGTAAATCTGGGTCATAAACTGCGTTGTGCAACATGTTCTTGATTGTATATTTCCAAACTAGCTAGAGCTTCATTTTATGCCCCTGTTAATACTCTCTACGAAATTTCTGAGTTCCATGTCACAGTAATCTATAATATTTAAAGACTCAAAAGTTGAAAATTGATGCAAATTTTATTTTATGAAAACTATTATTTAAAAGCAAAGATTTTATTTTTACTACAGATTGATTTAAATAAAAAATAAGTTATGAATTTTATTTTATCGAATTTTAATAAAGCACTATTTTGCTGCAGTCAATGCCGAAGATAGATATCAAATTCTCAATGAACCTTTTGAATTCTTCGGGACAAACTAGCAAGAGTGGTCGAGGATGGCATGACTTTCCTTCCGGGTCCACCTACCATTGCTTGGAGTAGCCTATCAGTCACCGATATTAAGAATGACCTTCACGAAAGACGACAATTATAATATGCACGATAATTACGACACGCGCTTCAACAATGCTTGTCACGAGAATTTTCGTTGTGTTACACATTTTTTGCCCTTTCTTTTAGGGAATAACTCTGTATAATTTTCTAAGCAATTTTTTTTTAATTTTTGCGTGAATATCAAAATTGTTCAAATTTGGAGTTTTCCGGAATGTTGGAAAAATAGCCCCACGAGAAAAATATGCTAGATGAAAAAAATTTAAAAATTGTTTTTCATCTGTTGAAATGTGTAAGAACATATATTCAAAATATAAAAGTTTTCAAAAATGGTCATGCAACCAAATAACCTTTTTTGGATGATTTCATATGGAATGACACTTTTATAATTTTAGATTTAGGGAAGATCCTTAATTAATTCGATTATTGCAAGCGTGAGGTTTTCTGTCTCAAAATTCGGGAAGTCCACATATTCAAACCCACCCTAAGTGTTACAGATTATAAAAATAGTTGAGCACAGAATATACCTTCTCGTACTCGTTAAAGCACTATGAATCCGATGAGTACTAGATGACCCAACTCTTATATGAGGTTATTATTTTAAAAATGTTTTTCTAAAGGTATCCTTGTATTAAATTTAATGGTTGTACGTCATTTAGATTTTTCGTAACACGCGGCACAAGCAAACAACCATACATACGTCTTCTATTATTATATGTTTTCAAAATTTTTATCGCCTTTTCCTACACGTGATATCAAAGATAGAAACTAAACTTAGAGTTCTAAGAAATTAGCTGAGATTTTTGAGGATAAAGAAAGCGCTATGGGTATGTTCAGGGTTGCATGCTCTTTATCCCAGCCGATAACCGTCTTCCCATAAAATAATAGCCCCTCATCCATCACTTTCTAGAATGACCTTCACAAAAGACCACAATTATACGCCCTGTCACGATGTCCGCGTGAATGGTCACTGTTTCACAGTAATTTTAGGGCTTTATATCGAATTTTTTTATATCAGAAGTTCGTCTTTATTTTCTAGGCTCAGTTTTTTTCGTTATCTTTCCTAAAAATTCCTTGGATTGGAGGATTTTATCTTTAATTTTTTTCTCTCGTGAAATGTAGATTTAGAAGTGATGAAATGCAGTTAGTTAGTTTGTTTCGAATTTCAAAGAAAATTATTCAGTTTTTCTTTCATATGATCTGTTACTAAAAAAAAATCATTGTAGATTTTGCTTCAAATGAATATTTTCACAATAGTGTTGTGTTAAATTTATATTTGAAGTAAGATTAAGTTCTTTATAATTTGATTAATTTGATTTTTTATAATTTGATTTTTTTAACACTTTCCAAGATAGTTGAAAAGTGTTTATGACTTCGTTCATTCTGTCTGTTTGTCTGTCCGTTCCCTACGCTAACTGCCGTAAAATAAATTTTATCAAAATGAAATTTTAGTATGTTGTTGAGACGGTCTATGGGGAATATGGGAATGTAAATGAATAATATAACCCAATTAGTTTTGAATTGAATCCGGGTTGAAAGAGCGAAATACATTGAACCCTATGGGACTTCATTTTTCAAACATGTTTTAAGTTAAGTTGAAATTTCCAAATTGCTTTGAAAGTTTTAAAAGATATTCAAATTATTCCATAAAAAATATAAAAACAATTTCAGCAAACTATGTTCGGTAGTTTTTTAAATAAAAATTTAAATAATAATTGCACCCATATTATATGAAGTGATCACGTGACCCACTTCAAAATAAAATATGGCATCCACCTTTTTTCCAGTGTAAAAATCGTGATAATTATAGTTCTTTTAAACTTATATTTAGTGTTGCATCCGTACTAAAACCGCTTTAGTTTTGCGTATTTTCTGTGCATCTATATTCTGCATCAACGCAATTACAATATTTTTGCGTTAAAATGATCATTCAACTTTGAGTATTTCTGCAACGAAGCCTAATTTTAATGGATGCAGAATGTAACAAGAAAGATCAATCATGCATAAGCATTGATTATGAAACATTCTCCAACTGAAATGCAATTTAATTTAAAAATCTCTAAAATCTGATACATTCAGTGGGATATCTTTTACATTATCACAGTACTACAGTAATTTATTATACTTAAATATTTAAAACTGTATCGAAATATAAATCATCTAATTCTCTATGCAAAATCAATGAATATTTCAGTCATATAATTTGTATTCCAGTCTCCAGAGCTAAATAATTTTGTGTGAAAAAAATTCAGCAATTCTTATGCAACTCACCTCACAATCGCTTGAGATATTTGCATTCTGCATAAGTTAAAATTAGGCTTCGTTGAAGAAATAATAAAAGTTTCGGGATCATTTAAAATCACAACTATTGTAATTGCTTAGGGACGGAATTTAGATACATAGATACACAGGTAACATGTGTGTGTGTGTGTATGTATTCAAAGTATTGGAATCGTGCCGAAGATCGGAACTCGAATTTGCGAGGGATCTACACGTTTTGGGACTTTTAGAATACGAAAAAACTATTTTTAGGAAGACGTCTGTGTGTGTAAGGGTGTATCTGTGTGTGTTTCAGTGTGTCTGTGAGGATATTGCATCCACTTACTCTAACTGAAAAACTAATGGACCGAGTTTCATAAAATTTGGTAGGTATATTTTTTGCGCGAAACCCTGATGTTCATTAAATCATAGTATGATTCGTAATAAAAGAATCTGTCTTCTTTGCGAAATGATCGGCAGAAATTGCCTTTATCTACTCTAGCTAAAAACTAATGGAACAAATTTAACAAAATTTGGTGTATAATATTTCAATAACCTACAAGTGATTTATATACCAAATATAACAAAATTTGGTATATAAATCACTTGTAGGTTATTCTAATACGATTCGGGAATAAGGAACGGGCTATTTTTGCGAAATGGCCCGCAAAAATCGTTAAATATAAAAATAAAAGACTAGGTGTGCTCAATTATATCAATTAGATTCCTATTTTATACGTGATTTTTGACAACAAAAATAATAAGACAAACCCTATTACTCTAGGACTAGCCGTTCTTGAGATATTCTAGTTTTTTCGCGTTTACGCTACGCCATCTTTGACAATAAGTCCAGCTATCAAATGAGAACCAAATTGAAGTTTAACGTGCAAATTCAATGTGATTTAAAATACTTATGGCTGTTATTTTGTGCAGATAAACTCAAATTATTTTTGAAGAAATAAAGAGAATGTGAATATGAGTCTGCAGGGAAAGACATGTGCTGCCCACATCAGAATTTTTAACAATATTACAACAGTGATTTATAGAAGTGAACGGGGATTATTTGCAGGCCATTTCTTAAAAAATGTAGGATCTATATTTAAAGATCCACCAAATTTTTGTAGAATAAAATGTTCAACAAATTTAAGTTGTGTACCAAATTTTAATTCTCTAGGACGTAGGAAAGTGCATTAAAAATGCCATCAAATAAGTATATCATGAAGTGTTATATAAAATTTAAAGAAAATTTGAAAATTGTTATCTACCAAATTTATTTTTAAATGTGAAGCCTCTCTCATATACAAAATAGTTAAACTGTTGGAAAGATATTTATTACATAATATATTTCCTTTTTCTATCTGAAGGATATCCCAAAAGTCAGAATTTAATTGCATTTGTTTTTCTGGCTATATTAAATAATTTTTAATTAAAAAACTACCTAACATATTTTACTGAATTCTTTTTTATATATTTTATGGGATAATGTGAATATTTTCTAAAAATTTCCAAGCAATTTGTGAATTTTAAATTTGCTTAAAAAATGTTTGAAAAATTAGGTCCCATAGGCTTCAATGTATTTCATTTTTTCAACCCGGGTTCAATAAAAAACTAATTGGGTGATATTATTTATTTATATTCCCATAGATCCCACAAAACGATGAAAAATATACTAAAATTTCATTTTGATAAAGTTATTTTTACGGCAGTTATCGTGCTAACGGACAGACAGAGAGACAGAATGAACAAAGTCATAAACACTTTTCAACTATGTTGCAAACTGTTAAAAACACGATAACTTAGTTTGCTAAAAGTGGGAGTGGACAAATATGGGTGCGGCGATTTTAATAGTTATTACGTGTCTCGCCTATACACTGTTATATAATGTAGATATTTTCAAAATAATGTTTGTAATTTTTAATTGAACTGAATTGTCAGAATTATCAGTTTGTTTAATTTCTTATAGGATAAAAAAATCCGCTGTACCCCTTGCTCTGGATCCTTACACGAGTAAAGTACACGCTTCCCCCCACCTCATTCAAAATTATTGACGGAGATAAAAACATATTATTCAACAAGAAAGATCAATCATGCTTAAAGCATTGATTATGAAACACTTTCCAACTTCAATGCAATTTTATTTAAAAAAGTCGAAAATGCAATGCATTCCTCGGTAATATTTTAATACTTATCACAATATTACATTAATTTATTATATTTGAAAACATAAACCTTCATTGAAAAAAATGAATTTAATTCAAATGACGGCATTGAAATATAAATTGCTTGGTTTAAATATCTCTAAAATGCGATACATTCCACGGTAATATTTTTAAAACTATCATAATACTACGATAATTTATTATATTTGAAAACTTCATCGAAAATAATTGAAATTATTTCAAATGACGTCATAGAAAAAATAACACGCCTGGATCTCTCTATAAAAACAGGATTTGTTTCATAACTTTCTCCCATTCATTTCATTCATCACAATACTATAATAATATATTTAATTTAAAAATTAAGATCATGGAGCTACAAGTAATTAAACACTATACTTAAAACTTCATCGAAAAAAATCGTCCTTCTCGTTATAAAATCAATTAATATTTCATTCATATCAGCCATGCAGACCCCATGGACTAAATTATTTTGTGTTAAAGAAATACAGCAATTCTAATACAACTCATTCTACATATTTTGCTGTTTACATTTCACATAGGTGAAAAATAGGCTTCGTTGTAGAAATAATCAAATTTGGATAATCATTTAAACTCAAATATATTGAATTTGCATTGTTTCTGTATGTAGATGCACAGAATTTAAGCAAAAATAAAGTAGTTTTAGAACGGATACAACACTCAATATGAATTAAAAAGAACTTAAAAAATCACAATTTTGAAACAAGATGGATGCCATATATCATTTTGAAGTGGGTCATGTGATCGTTTCATATCATGGTCACGTGATTGTTTCATATAAGAGGTGTAATTATTATTTTAATTTTTATTTAAAAAACTACTGAATATATTTCGAATATTTTTATATATTTTATGGAACCATTTGAATATTACCTAAAATTTCCGAAGCAATTTGTGAATTTTAAATCCGCTTAAAAAATGTTTGAAAAATTAGGTCCTATAGGGCTCAATGTATTTCATTTTTTCAACCCGGGTTCAATCCAAAACTAATTGGGTGATATTATTCATTTATATTCCCATAGGTCCTACAGACCGTCTGAACAACATACTAAAATTTAATTTTGATTAAGTCATTTTTACGGCAGTTATCGTGCTAACGGCAGACAGACAGA
Organism: Amaurobius ferox; assembly: GCA_951213105.1. NCBI lineage: Eukaryota > Metazoa > Arthropoda > Arachnida > Araneae > Amaurobiidae > Amaurobius > Amaurobius ferox. The sequence continues at coordinate 76,344,175 of OX578134.1, forward strand.
CAGACAGATATAATGAACAAAGTCATAAACACTTTTCAACTTTGTTGTAAAGTGTTAAAAAATGATTGTAAGATGAGTTGTATAAGAATTGCTGATTTTTTTTCACGCAAAATTATTTTACTCTGGATTCTGGAATATAAGTGATATGAATGAAATATTCATTGATTTTACATAAAGAAGCAGACGATGTTATAGCATTGCCTTTTTTGATGAAGTTTTTAGTTTCCGAGTAAAATAAATTATTTACTGTGATAATTTAAAAAATATCAGCACTGAATATATCGCATTTTAGAGATGTTTAAATAAAATTACATTTCAGTTGGACATTTTTCATAATCAATGCTTTATATTTAATCAATGCATGATTGATCTTTCTTGTTAACACTTTACAACAAAGTTCAAAAGTGTTTATGACTTTGTTCATTCTGTCTATCTGTCTGTCTGTCTGTCTGTCTGTCTGTCCGTTAGCACGATAACTGTCGTAAAAATGACTTAATTAAAATGAAATTTTAGTATGTTGTTCAGACGGTCTGTAGGACCTATGGGAATATAAATGAATAATATCATTCATATTGAGTGTTGTATCTGTCCTAAAACCACTTTATTTTTGCTTAAATTCTGTGCATCTACATAGTGAAACAACGCAATTACAATATATTACTTTCCTTACATACATAATGTATAAGGAAAGTATTGTGACGGGGTCGAAAATTCGAATTCGAGTTTTCGACGAGAGAGCACGTTTCAAGCATCCCTAATCACGAAACAAAACATTTTTGAAGTGATGTCTGTGTGTGAGTGTGTGTGTTTGTGTGTGTGTGTGTGTGTGTGTGTGTGTGTGTGTGTGTGTGTGTGTGTGTGTGTGTCAGTGAGCCTGTGGAGACGATAACTGACGAACGAATGGATCGATTCGAAAGAAATTTGGTACAAAAATCACAATCCGTTAACACTGGAAGCCTATTGTTTTTAAACGTAATCGAATGTTCAGAACCTCCCTAAATTTTCTAGTGAAATTTTGAAAAATCGTCAAAAATTCAAAAGCGCTAATAAAGTTACGCAAATAGACATTTCTTATTTAATTTTTCATTAGAAAACGATAAACATAAATTTTAGAACGCTAGCATGAACCGTTCTCGAGATATTGCACATTTTTTAAATACTTATATCAAAAAATCCCATAAATAAAAAAATATTAAGTGTTGAGAAACATGTTCACTTTTCATATGTAATACCATGCGATAAATTGGGTGACATCATTTTCGTGGATCTAGATCGTTCTATTCATGAAAAAAGATACTTTAAGTAATACTTTTGTATTTGAACGCCAATAGTCATTTTTCTGATATAAGAATAACTTATTTCTCTGTCCATAACGCTTGGCGATATTTGGCGACGAATTTGGCGGAATGTCGCCAAATTGGCGATGTTTTGAAATGTTGCCAAATTAACGAAAATCTCGCAAATGGATAACAATGACGGTAAACCAATGGAAATGACGACTAATTGCCGAAAATTCAATATCTTGGAAAGAATATAAGTATCTACTATAAGAAAAACCCATTTTTTTTGCTGTAAAAGTAGTAAATTCATTGCATTATATAAGAAAAGTCATGTTTTGCCCACATCAGATTTTTTGAGTTTAAATGATCATCCAAATTTTATTATTTCTACAACGAAGCCTATTTTTCACTTATGTAAAATGTAAACAGCGAAATATGTAGGATAAGTTGTATAAGAATTGCTGTATTTTTTAACGCAAAAGTATTTAGCTCATGGAGTCTGCATAGCTGATATGAATATTCATTGATTTTACAGAGAGAAGGAAGATTTTTTTCGATGAAGTTTTAAGCATAGAGTTTAATTACTTGTAGCTCCATGGTCTTAAGTTTTTATATAAAATAAATTATTTTAGTACTGTGTTGAATGAAATGATTAGGAACATGTTATGAATAAAATGCTGCTTTAATAGAGAGAACCTATATGTAGATTTTTCTGTGACGTCATTTGAATGAATGTCAGTTGTTTTCGATGAAGTTTTTAAATATAATAAATTATTGTATTATTATGATGATTTTAAAAATATTACCGAGGAATGTATCGCATTTTAGAGATGTTTAAACCTGGCAATTTATATTTCAATGCAGCTATTTGAATGAAGTTCATTTTTTTCGATGAAAGTTTAAGTTTTCAAATATAATAAATTAATGTAGTATTGTGATAAGTTTTAAAATATTACTTAGGAATGTATTGCATTTTAGACATGTTTACATAAATTGCATTGAAGGTGGAAAGGGTTTCATAATTAATGTTTTAAGCATGATTGATCTTTCTTGTTTATTCTTGTTATGAAACTACTTTTATATGGGTTTACTACTTTTATATGGGGTTATTTATGGCTTACTTTTATATTTGGATTGATTCAGCAAGTAAACATTTCACTGTATCTAAATTCTGGTGCATTCCTACATGTGGCATACTAAAATAGAGAAAAGGGAACTTTGAGTTTAACTTACAATTAACATTAATTGTTATTAATCATTAAAGACATGGCCGTTAATCTCATACAGTGGAATTAACATTTAAATCGTACATCGCTCGTTGTTGTGCCGCAATTAGCCCTCCAATTATTTTTACCTTTTGTGTAAGTCCTGAAAAGAATTATTAATTAATATTAAATGATTAGACTATTTTAAAACTTAAACAATATCATTTATTAACAACATCAATTTATCAAAAGCACCAATTTTCATAAATATCAATTTTCACTTATTATCAATTTTCATTGGATTATTTTAGCGAGGGGAGACATGCGACAAGAATTATTAGTTTTACCGTTGTTGTCTAGGACCTGTTATTATGAGCACATACCTTCAAGTTTAGTCTTGGGCTTATCATCTCGCTTGTATCAGTCTTATACTGCCATAACTCTGTGGTGTGTGGCTCCTCCTCGTACTACTAATGCACTCGCCATTTGATCTACCTCCATGGGACACTCAACACTTACTCTTACTTTAAGTCAAAATTCGTGATTATTTTCTTTCATGTCTGATTTCCATTTCTGCTCCTCGTTGTCTTTCGTATGCTACTGCTCTCTCATTTTGTCTATAATTGAAACTCGAGTATTTCGTCCACAACTCTGGGGTGTGTGGCTCCGAACTCTGATTTCCTTCCTCTTAAGTCATGATAGTGTAAATACTCGCACTCAAACTGCAACTCCTAAGTCATGTCTGTTAGGTCGTATATACTTCGCTCCTTTTGCAAATCTGTTCTAGACTTGTGGTTCCTTCGGCGGGGGGGGGGGGGGGGGCTAGCTCCGCCCTTCTTCCCCTTGGCGCTCGTTGGTTCTTCTGAACCCAATGGCATCACTTCACAGCCCCTCTCAGCCCCTGTGGCCTGGCACACCTAAATTTATAGCATTTGACCTAAAAGTTCAAGTTGTCGTAAAGTTCGGCGCCAGTCAGACTCAAGCTTTCTTTTCCTTAAAGAACACCATAAATAATCAAATAAAAATGATTGATTTTATATATTGATTTTATTGATTTTATATATTGATTCATCAGAAAGTTTTCCATGTTTATTCGCAAGGTAATACTCTTTTTCTTCATTCTCTGCATCTAACTTTACGATTACTGAATCTGCATATTTAGTATTAATTTTTCTCAATGATATCAGATCATATTTTCCAGGATATAAATCATTTAATTTAAACGTTTTGGGATAACCTCTTCTTCCACTGTATCGTATAAATCAGATGTCCAACTATTAAATTCATCTGGATATCCTAACCATTTTACAAAATATTTATTTCCTTTCTTTTTATGATTTTTTCAATTTTATATACATCATCTTTTTTATTATATTTTACCATTTCATTTTCACAAAAAGTTCCTTCAATTTCTTTACTGTTTAAATCTTTTAATCGATAGGTAATAGTTTCTGTTTTTAATACTTCAGATACTATAAAAATCTCTTCAGTAAATGTAGAATCATCTACTTTCCTGAATGTTTTTTAATTGTTGATATTCTAACACTATCCCCTATCTTAAATTTAGGTTTTTCATGATCTTTTTAGTATATAAATTTTTATAAACTAGAGATTCATTATCGTTTCGACTAGCCTCAACAGGTGTCATTTTTATAGATCTATGATATGAATTGTTATAATTTTTAAGTAATTTGGGTAATACATCAATATATCTTTTAGTATTGTTAGCGTGCATATATTTTATAATCTTTTCTCTTATACTTCTATTAAATCTCTCAGCTATTGCAGATTTTATTTCTTTATTATAAGTCGTAAACCAATGTATATTATTATCTTTGAATAATTTTTGTGTAACTTTTCCTGTAAATTCAATACCTTCATCTGTCAAAATGAATTTTGGCTTTCTTTCTTTAAAAACTTGTTTGAAACCTTTTACTACTTCTTCAGATGTTTTTCTTTTTATAGGGAAAGCCCAAGCATATTTATTAAAAGCATCTATAACTGTTAACAAATAATTAGTTCCATCGTTATATTTGCTAAAATTTTTTATAAATAACAAATCAGCGTCAAATTTATTATTACTGTTTGGAACATAAACTCTCCTTCTTTTAAATTTACGAATGACAGGTTTATATCTAGTATATACATCTTGTTCATGTAAAAATTCTTCAACATTAGGTAATCCTGTTTTTCTTTTCAATTCTTGAATACTACAATAACCTGTTTCTGGATTATAATATGTCTCTTTTAACTCCCTTAAAAAGTATTCTTTTTACTTCCACAAATTGTACAAATACCTTTACCAACTGGTTTATTATATTTAGAAGTAGTTTCATAATAATTTTTAGTTTCGGTTTTCTTTTTACACTTGACACAATACATACTAGGAGATATTCCTAACCCAAAAGTTTTTTTAGCTTTAATAATAGGTTTAATAATTCCTCTATCTAGTCTTTTTTGAAATGTTGGATCTTGTATTGCATTTAAATCATATAATTATTCTTGATCAGCAACATGTCTCAGTTTTGTATCTTTTATTTTACTATAAGAAATATCATGTTTTTTACATGCTTTATCAACTTTATTTATTCCAGAATCACCTCTTTTTAATCTTTTTTCTAATTTTGTAAATGGACCACAATATTGATATCCTGGTAAATGCATTTCTGGAGGATTTATTTTATCTTGTAACCATCTAACAATATCACCACCTTTCATTTATTTAGGATGAATAAATTTATATCCATTCAATTGCATTTGTTTTACGTATTTTTCAACTGGATTAAATTTTAAACTTTTTATGAAATCCTTTTCACGCATATAAATTTCTTCTTCGGTCATATCCTTAGCTTTAAACGAATTAATGAGTTCTTTAAAGAAATTATAACAATGTCTATATTCTTCTTTCTTTTCTGCTATTTGTAATGCAAGATCAATAGCTTCTACTATACCAACCGATAAACTTAAAAAAGCAAGCGGAAGAAAGGCAATAGCTGATAAACCCGTTCCACTTAGAATGACCTTACTTACTGATAATGAAATACTTATCTTTTGATACAAATTTCTACTCTTTCTGTAAACATACAATCTTTTTTCTAAATATTCTTCCATTTCATTTATATAGGATCAAATTCTTTTCTGTATCTTATTTTTGGATTGACTAAATCTAACATTAAAAAATCGTATTGTTTTTGAACACTTTTATTATATATTTGTTTGAATTCTTCAGTACTTAATTTACCATCTATCTCTCTTATAATCTGTTGAATTTCTTTTGATTGTAGATTGAAAAATATTAAGTAATTACAGTTCTTTCTTATATTGATAGGTGTTGTATAATATGACTGTGATAAATAAATAATAGATGCGTTTTTCTTTCTACCTCTGATAAATAATTCTTGAATGGTTTTTTGATCTTTCTCAGTCACACAAGCATCGAAAATAAATAAATTCTTTAATGAAGGATTTAAATCATCTACAGTAATAAAATTATCTGAAGAAAAGAATACTTCTTTTTTGTATTTATCATATAATTCTAATAATGTTTTCTTATTCTTCTTACATTTCAAAATATCTTCTCTTTCTATATCTTCAAACAATGTATATATTTCTTGTAATTTAGAATATTTAGATTCGTATAAATCTTCTGCACATATATATAGTGCATCAAAATTTAAAAAATCATAAATCATATTTAACAGTAAATTTGTTTTACCTGAACCTGAAGGCCCTGTTATAAGCAATCTAAATGGAAGTTTAGGTAACAAAGGATGTTGATTAGGATCAGGTAACTCATCTGGTTCTGTGTAATCTTTAATTTTTATCATTTATATAACAGTAAAAAATAAATAATAATATTAAACTCGCTGTAAAAAATAATCTATTCGCTGTAAAAATTAATATTATATAAATGAACAAATTAGAAGAAAAACGAAAACACAAGTTTATAAAGCAAAAAAAGATTCAATTAAATTAGTAAAATTAGAAAAAGAAATAAGAAAGAATAGTGAAGATCAACTAAAAGAAAAATTAGGTATTCAAAAAACCTTAGAGGAATTTCATAAACCAGTCACTCAAGAAATTGAAAAATATGAAAAATCAAATAAAGAAGTTGTAAAAAGTATTCAAAATGCTGTAGAAAATATTTCATTTCCACCTCTTGATCACACATCAGATGTTAAACAATTGATGGATAGAGCAGAAGGAAAATTTATATTTTACAGTGATAGATTTTTGGATATTCCGTTTATCAAAAAAGAAAATTTAGAATTACCTGCTGATCTTAAAAATAAATCTAAAAAAGATCTTGATGAAATAATAGCAATAGCTAAGGAAAAGCGAGATACATATAAAAGAATGAAAGGAACTAATACTAAAAATTATAACTATTCTAAAGCTGAAAGTGATCTAGAAAAAATTAAGGAATCAGATTATAAAATGGAAATGATGAAAAAATATATCCACATCTTACATCTCATGAATGAGGCTAAACCTTGGTTTGGTGAAGGTATAGATAAAAAGGATGTATTATCAAATTTAACAGAAAATATATGTAATGGAAGTAAATCAAAGAAATTGTATAATCAAGTAGTTTTATTGTTAGATATGTTATTAAAAAATGGAGAAATGACTTACAATGATGTACAACGATATTATAAACAATTTCTCCTATAATAAATGATAAAAAATAAAGTTTATTTAAGTGAAGGTCAGAAAAATAAACTTAAATCAGCTTTTAGAAATAAAGAAGAACTAACATTACAAATAGATAAATCTAAAACTCCTAATCATGAGATGTATTTAACTAAAACTCAAATTAATCATATTAATGATGGAAAAAGAATTACTATCAGTAAAACGCAATTAGATAAAAATGGAGGATTTTTACCATTTCTAGAAGCACTTATACCCTCTTTAATAACTGCTGCTAAATTTGCAGTTCCAGCATTAGCAACAGGTGCTTTATCTCGATTAGCTAGTTCAGCTGTACAAAAAAAGGGATCTGGGAAAAAAAAAACGTGGAAAGGGAATATATCAACCTTGGGAATTAGTAACAAAATGATTGAAGAAAATATGAAAAATGAAAAAGGATTTAGAGGTGTATTTATCTCCGATTTATTACCTAAAACAATAGATAAATTTGAAAATGGAATCATTAATTTAGATGTATCGACAGGTCCTGGAACTCATTGGGTTTGTTATTATAATGATCCTAAATATAAATATGTGGAATATTTTGATCCGTTTGGTGAATATGACAATATGAAGAAAGACTATATTCCCAAAAATATTAAAACATTTCTTGTTACATCGAATAAAAAACCAAAAATAGGTCATAATGATAGTTTTTTACAGAAACTTACATCTGTAAAATGTGGTTTATTTTGTATGAAATATATAAGAGAAAGAAATAAAGGTAAATCACCTAAAAATGTTCTCAAATCATTTCCTACACAAAAACCCAGTGACTCTAATGAAAATTTTGTTCTGTATAAATGATAATATTAAATCTGAAGGCTATGAGAAATCAGAGGAATTTACTGTAAATTTTATTACACCTCTTAAATTAAAAAAATTAGCTTTACAGTCATTTTCTATGGAAGTCTCATGGTTTAATATAAGTGAGAATTATGGAAATAACATATTTAGAATATATAAATTAGGCGCAGATATAACAATTGTTATCTCAAATGGTAATTATACTATAAGAGGTTTAAATGAGTATATGATAAAAATATTTGGTGAGGATCCACCTGTGAAATTTGGTATTATTGAAGCAAGACAAAGAATATCTATTAAACTGAAAAAAGGTTGGGTAATTGATTTTACAAAAAGTAACTTTCATAAAATTATTGGTTTTTTAAAACCGACATATGGAAGTTATGATGAAGAAACAGAGGTTGAAGGTGAACATATAGGTGATATATCCAATGGAAATGATAATATTTATATTCACTGTGATGTTGTTGTTGTTGAGACCCAGACCGTCAGACCTACCAGAAAGGTGTAAGGTAACTGTATGGACGGTCGGGAAGTGCCACCCAATTTAGACCGGAACCCAGTGGGGGTGGCATCCACAGGGACCGTACCCTCCTTCCCCTACCACCAACCTCTCGGAAGGACTTACGGACCCACATGTTTAACGTGATCGTTCTCCGCATGAACACGGCGGCATTTGTGGCAGCGTGCAAATCTAGCGCGCAAACCACGGGGATACCGCACCCGAGATGGCCAACAGCACGCGGCTGTCCGAGGTGGTCACCCACCAAGTACTAACCGCGCCCGATGCTGCTTCACTTCGGTGATCTAACGAGAACCGGTGTTTTCAGCACGGTACGGCCGTTGGCCCCACTGTGATGTTGTAAAAGGATCTTTAATAAATCAATATAATTCAGAAGTCATATATTCTTTCACTAATAAAAGCCCTCCAGGTAGTATAATTTCAAAAGAATTTGATAATTGGATATATTATCCTGTTAAAACGGATCCTGTTGAAAGAATAAAAATGAGGATTACTAATCAAAAAGGTGAATTAATTGATTTAAATAAAGGAGCTGTAGAATTTAATTTTATACCTATTTTTTCTTCATAAATAAATGAATAAACATAGATTATATAGAAAAAGTAAAAAAATACAGGGATTTTTAAAGGTGAAAACTGAACCTATTATTGAAGACCAAACATTTGTACGGAATAAATTAAATGAAATATTTTCTATGAAAAAGAAAGGAGGTGGTTTAAAAATTCTTCCTAAATAAATGATTTATGATTTGAGTGATACTCATTATTATCATAATGATCATATTAAAAGTTATGAATTAAGAGAAATTCATCCAAAAGAACATAGTTCAGATGAGAATGCCACCTATGTTTTTTATATTAATGATACTAAAGCAAAAATTTTATATTCTAGAGGATATCTTGAACAAAAATTAAAAATTACAAAACATGATAAAACATCCATAGCAAACGAAAATGTTTGTCTGGTAAATGGTGGTGGTTTTATCAAAACTTTAAAAGTACATATAGGAAATACCGAAATTGAATCAAATACACAGTCAAATTTTTCAATCATGAATCATGCTTTAAGATTAACTCATTATACTCCTGATTATACAACATCACATGCTCAAGATGAATTTTTTTATCTAGATACAGCTGATTCAGCTGACCGAAAAGAGTTAAAATATGAGGGTTCTTTACAAGATACTACTAAAATAACTGATTTTTTTAATAATTTGAAAATGAATAAAGATTATAACGAAGCATTCGCAAAGAGATGGGAACTAATGAAAGATAGCAATGTCATTAAAATATGGACACCTTTAAAAGATATAATCGATTTCTTTAGAGAATATGAAAAGGTAATTTCTGGTTTTGAAGTGAAAATAGAGATTCAAAGAAATGAAAATAAGAATATGATATATACTGATGTCGGAAATGTTAATTATAAGGTAGTAGTTGAAGGTTTAACTTTGCATTTACCTTATATAGAATTTAAAAATTCTGCAGAAAGCGTGTTTATGGAATCATTTTTATCTGATAAAGATATAGAGGTGAATTGGGATCGATATAGATTTAAGATGGTAGGTCCCTATAAAAGCGATAGTGGATCTGTTACAGCAACTACAGCCTCAAATAAAAATGAAATAATAAAATTGTTAAAAGATGAACTAAAAGATGGTGATGATAAATGTTTTGTAGGGAAAGTAACTAGAATAATTAATGTACTAAATGGATTTGATCCTGATGTTTCTATTACAATTTCTGATAATGAACAAAAAATATTATAGCTAAAAATATATTTAGAGAGTCAAAGTCTGATAAAGAATACAGAGAAAAACTTAAAAAAGAGATGGAAGAAAGAGGTTTTACAGATTATGAAGAATGGATGGATTTATAAAAAATACTTCATTTTATATATAACTATCAAAACTTTAAAAGATTTCTAAATGATAAAATTTGGACGGATTTAATATAACTTTACATACCTCTCTGCTTTTCTCAACCTGACAGGCAGCCCAAAGGTCATATAAAATTAATCCATAGTTAAATCTTTCATATCACATTAGCTTGATTTAAAGTTTCGACACAGTTTCGGATTCCATTCTGCTTTGAGGTTGCTTCTTTCTTATGATGATTATCTCAGAAGATGAGTCATCACAACCCCGCGAAGCGGTGTTTGTCCCACTTCGAAAAATATTTATGTTCCATGCTGCGGGAAAAATTCCCACTTGCCGGGGTTAATAAATGACCTCAGACTTTTTCAACGATGTTGAAATCGTTGCATCGACTGATATTTCAGATAATGAAGATTTGTATTATAGAGTTGCACATAATCATAAGGTGAAATTAATCTATGATTCTTCAGAAGAAGAATATTTTTATGTTATAGACTATGAGAGTTTAAAACAAAGACATAATAGTAGAGTTTGTTATTTTAATCAATTAAAAAGGAGGTATAATATTTCTCAAGAAGTTGAGAATATGTTTTTAAAATTTTTAGATTTTATGTATTATGAGAAATCAGTTAACTATTATTATTTTATGAAAAAGATTTGTGATATTTTTAATATTGAAAATAAAATAAAGGTCCAAAGACTTTGTTCTAAAGTCAAAAAGAAATATGAAAAAAATCTGGAATGAATTTCAAAAAATGTTTCCCAATAAATGGAGCTAACAAAAAAGTGTATACACTGTTTGACTGTGAAATCAGTAAATGAGTTTTATATATATCATAGAAATGGAAAAATTTATTTCCAAAGTCATTGTAAATGTTGTGATTCCATAATAAAATATAAAAAATTTAAATGTGAATGTGGTATGCAATATACCTATACACACAAAAAGAGACATTTAAAAAGTATTTATCACAGTAAGCATCTTCCAGGAAAAATTATTTCAAAAAATGTTTCCTAATAAATGGAGCTCACCTTAAAGTCAAAGACTTTTAAGGAACTTAGAAAGGAGTAAAACTATTGAATATTAAACAACCTAAAGGCTGTAAGAAGGATAATTTAATTAGATTATTAATTAAATATATCAGAAAAACAGGTGAATATAAACCTGTTTTAGTAGAATTATTAAATTTAGATATATCAAAATACTTAGAAAAAAAGAAAAAAATATTTATTGAAAAACCTCAAAAATGTAATAAAATTAAGAAAATTTTTGTTTCTTTTAATTTAAGATTTGATAAAAATAGTAATGATTTTAAATCTGTAATTTTCTTTCCTGAAGGAAAGTTACTAGAAGAAAATCTTGAAAAGTTATTTACAGAAGATAGAAAATGTCGTATATGCTGTAAATATTACAAAACTGAAGATAAAGTAAAACATATAAAGAAAGACTTAATGATTAAAAGATCAAAACAAAAGAGAAAATGTATTATTTGCGGTATATATTATAAACATTTAGAAAATCACATATCAAGTCGAACACATAAAAAAGCATTATTAAGTGATGAAGGTAATGTAGAAATTAAGGAATAAGAAACTGCTTATATATCTAGATTAAGATCATATAGAATTAATAATTGTAATAATATTAAAATCCTTCTAGAATTTTTAGAAGAGAAAAAAAAGGTTGTAATAAAAAAAATAAAGCAAATTTTGGAAGAATTTAATGGTATAAAGGTAAATTTTAAATTGTTTTGTTTGTATAAATTGAATGAAGAAATTCAAGAATTTACATTTAAAACTGAGAATCAAATTATATTAAAATCTAGTGATTTATATACTTTTTATGATTATGCTATTGACAACTTAATAAATGAATCTGATGATTTTATATCAAAAGGATCTGGTTGGAGTCTTGAAGAAATTAAATTTTTTGAATTGAGAATAAATAAGTATCAACCCTTGGGAGGATCAAGTTATATTGATTTATCTGAAAACATTAAATCTAAACAAGCTATAATAAATGTAAAAAATAAAGATAATAAATGTTTTATGTGGTCTATATTATCAGCAATTCATCCTGTAAAAAAAGATCCTCAAAGAGTGTCAAAATATGAACAATATAAAGATGAATTAAATTTTAAAGGAATTGATTTTCCTGTTTCATTATACAATATTAAGAAATTTGAAAAACTAAATAATATATCTGTAAATGTTTATAGTTATGATGGTTCAATTTATCCACTTAGAATAACTAACAATAAATTAGAAAAACATGTAAACTTGTTTTATATGAAAGATGAAAAAAATGATCATTATTGTTGGATTAAAAATATGAATAGTTTGATCAGATCACAAATTACTAATCATCGTATATTTTTATGTGATAGGTGTTTGAATCATTTTTATTCTGGGGAAAGATTAAAGATACATGAGGAATACTGTAAAGAGAAAGAAGCTGTCACAATTAATATGCCTAAAAAAGCTGAAGTTATTCAATTTAAAAATCATGAAAGAAAAATGAGAGTACCTTATACTATATATGCTGATTTTGAATCTCTCTTACCAAAAATTGATACATGTGAGCAAGATCAAACTAAATCATATACTGTGAAATATCAAAAACATGTAGCAGATGCATTTTGTTATTATATCAAATATGAAAATGAATACTTTAAACCTCCTGTTGTTGATAGAGGACCTGATACAATCAAAAAGTTTGTATCTATGTTAAAAGAGGATACTCTTAAAATTGAAAAATTTATAGAAGAAAAAACTAAAAAATATGAAAGTATCAAATCAATGATAGAGTTCGATGAAAATCATTATAAAAGAACTAATATTTGTCATATATGTGAAAAACAAATCTTAAAGGATGAAAAAGTAATTAATCATTGTCATATAACTGGAAAATATAGGGGTCCTGCTCATAATGTTTGTAATTTAAATTATCAAATTCCTAAATTTATTCCAGTAAAAATCCATAATTTAACAGGTTATGATTCTCATTTGTTTATAAAAGAACTTGAATTTGATAAATCAAAAATAGATGCTATACCTAATACTGAAGAAAAATATATATCTTTCAGCAAAAAATTAGGAGGTATGAAATTGAGATTTATTGATTCATTTAAATTTATGTCTTGCAGTTTAGATAATTTATCAAAAAACTTGAGACCAGAGAATGAAATAAATAGATGTCCTCCAAAAATACGGAAAATGAAATATATTAAATACTTAAAATCAAAATTTAGAGAGACGTCATTACATTTTCCTGATGATGAATTAGATCTCATTACAAGAAAAGGTGTATATCCCTATGATTATATGGATTCTAGAGATAAATACAAAGAAACAGAATTACCTTCAAAAGATAAATTTTATAATAAATTGAATGAATGTAATATAACTGATGAAGAATATAAACATGCTCAACGTGTTTGGAAAGAAATTAATATAAAAAATTTAGGTGAATATACAGATTTATATGTTAAAACAGATGTATTAATTTTAACAGATGTATTTGAAAATTTTAGAGATGTTTGTTTAAAAACTTATAAATTAGATCCAGATTGGTATTTTACTGCTCCTGGTTTATCTTGGGATGCAATGTTAAAAATAACAAATGTTAAATTAGATTTAATAAATAATTATGATATGATTCTCATGATAGAAAAAGGTTTAAGAGGAGGTGTTTCACAATGTTGTAATACCGGCCGTCCAAATAGCTGCTCTTAGTCCTCAGGACGAGTCGGACGGTCTGGGTCTTCAACAATGTTGTAATAGATATGGAAAAGCAAATAATACATATATGAAACATTATGATAATAGTAAAGAATCCAATTATTTAATGTATTTAGATGCTAATAATTTATATGGATGGGTTATGAGTCAATATTTACCATATGGAGAATTTAAATGGTGTAATGGTGATGAAATAAATTATGTTAAACGTGAAGTATATAACCATGAAATAAAAGATGATTCAGAAAATGGATATATATTTGAAATTAGTTTAAGATATCCAAAAGAGTTACATGATTATCATTCAGATTTACCATTATGTCTTGAAAATAGAATTCCTGAAAATTCGAAACAAGGTAAGTTATTCACAACTTTATACGATAAAGAGAAATATGTAGTTCATTATAGAAGTTTAAAACAATATTTGAAAATGGGTTTAAAGGCTGTAAGAGTACATAGAGTATTACAATTTAAACAATCGAATTGGTTGAAAAAATATATAGATTTAAACACTGAAATGAGAAAAAAAGCTGCTAATGATTTTGAGAAAGATTTTTATAAATTGATGAATAATTCAGTATTTGGAAAAACTATGGAAAATATAAGAAAACGAATCGATGTAAGATTATGTTGTAATTATGATCAAGTTAAAAAATTAATTGCTAAACCTAATTTCAATGAAGAAATATTTTTGATGAAAATTTGGTAGCTGTTCATATGAAAAAAACAAAACTATATTTTAATAAACCGATTTATGTTGCAATGAGTATATTAGATTTATCTAAACATTTAATGTATGATTTTCATTATAATGTCATGAAACCGAGATATAAGGATAATATTAAGTTATTATATATGTATACAGATAGTTTTATATATGATATTAAAACGGATGACATTTATGAAGATATAAAGTCAATGACTGATTATTTCGATACATCTGATTATCAAGTAAATAATCCATATAATATACCTAGATGTAATAAAAAAGTATTAGGTAAAATGAAAGATGAAAATAGCGGTGTGATTATGGAAGAATTTGTAGGTTTAAGAAGTAAAATGTATTCAATAAGATTAGAAAAACAGAGTGTTGAAGAATATAATAATAATGAAGAAGATAAAGTAAACCATAAAAAATTTGAGACTAAGAAGTCTAAAGGAACTAAGACTAGTACCGTTAAAAACAGAATATCATTTGAAGATTATAAAGACTGTTTATTAAATAAAAAAGTTCAATATAGAACACAGAATTTAATTAGAAGTAAGAAACATGAATTGTATTCAATTCAAGTGAACAAGATAGCTTTATCAGCAAAAGATGATAAAAGATTTAAATTAGAAGATGGTATGAATACTAGAGCTTTAGGACATTATAAAAATGTCAATTCTATATAAGCGGATGAGTGCTTAGGTGGAGCTTTACATTTTACAAATTCTGAAGACTATTTGACTTATCTTTGTAAAGAATTGTATGATAAATATAATCATACTAAAAAACTATTATCAGAAAGTTTTCAAAGGATTAGGAGTTTTATATGTTATTTCAAAGAACTTATTCTATTATGATTAGCAGGGTGGATTTATATTGATAAAAATGTTTACTAATAAATGGAAGAGTTCAATAGACTGAGAGATTATCCCAAAACGTTTAAATTAAATGATTTATATCCTGGGGAATATGATCAGATATCATTGAGAAAAATTAATTCTAAATATGGAGATTCAGTAATCGTAAAGTTAGATGTGGAAGCTGATGAAAAGTGTATTACCTTGCGAATAAACATGGAAAACTTTCTGATGAATCAATATATAAAATCAATAAAGGAAGATATATATTTAAGTATTCGGGTATGATTGATGATAAATACGTATATGAATTAGAGAAACCTTAATCATTTTTCAGTGGGGGGGGGGAGTCACCCCCACTATAATTATCATATGTTTTGTATATTCATAATGATTTCATATTTTTATAATTCGTTTTAATTTTATAAAAAATATTTAGATTTAGTTAAAAATTTTGAGTTTTATCTATTAAATATATGGGGGGGGGGTCTCAACCCCACCCTTTAAAAACAGGGGGCTTCCATTCATTTGGAGGTCCTCTTTTTTTTTCACGCATTTATTTTAAATAATTCACTGCATACTTTTAATATGTCTAGCTTTTTAACTAAAAAAAGTTCACTGTTTGAAGGTACATATATTTGAGGACTTCCATTCAGGTCATCTTTTTTCACGCATTTATTTTATATGTCTAGCTTTTTAACTAAAAAAGTTCAGTAATTCACTGTTAAAATTTGGTCTTAATGTAAAAAAGGTATATATACACCTTTTTAGCTATAAAAATCATGTTTTTAATATTAAAATGGATCGAGACCTTGTTTTTTCATAAAAAAAAGATAAAATAAGCTATAAAATCATGTTTTTAGTGTAAAAAGAGTCTGTGCGCTCAGACATGCGTATGGATACTACTCATAAGTCACTTGTAGGTCACCCTGGTGCTGATTAAATTTTGATACGATTTGGAAAAGAACAACCTGCCATTTTTTACGAAATGGCCCGCAAAAATTGTATATTTAAACTCTAACTCAACTAATTGACAAAATTTCATAAAATTTGGTAGATAAGTCACTTGTGGTCGACCCTGGTGTTGATTAGATTTTGGTACGATTTGGAAAAGAACAACCTACCTTTTTTTAGGAAATGGCCACAAAAATTTGATGTATCTACCCTATCTAAAATACTAATTGACTCAATTTCACAAAAATTGGTAGATAAGATACTTGTGGGATACTCTGGTGCTGATTAGATTTTGGTACAATTCGGAGAAGAACAATCTGCCTTTTTTGACGAAATGGCCCGTAAAAATTGCCAAAATCGAAAAAAAAATTTATATATGCTCAAATATATCAAATGAATTTTTGTTTTATACGCAATTTTTGACGAGGAAAAGAATATAACACACTTCATTATACTTTAGGACTAACCGTTCTCAAGATATTTGAGATTTCTTTCATTTTGTTTACGCCGATTTCGGGAAAATGTCCAATTACCAAATAAAAAAAATTCAATTAAAAATGCAAATTTAGTGTTATTTGGTGCAATAAAACTCAATCTAACGAAGTTTTAATGAATTTGAGTCTGCAGAGAAAGTCATGTGCTGCCCACATCAGATTTTTACTTTCCCTGCAATACACGGTAATGTATAAGGAAAGTATTGGAATCATGCCGAAAATCGCAACTCGAGTTTTCAACGGATCTACACGTTTCGAGACCTCTAGAATACGAAAAAGTATTTTTAGCGTGACGTCTGTGTGTATCTGTGTGTCTGTGTGTCTGTCTGTTTTTCTGTGTGTCTGTCTGTCTGTCTGTCTGTCTGTCTGTTTGTTCAGATTTTGTATCCACTCTAACTAAAAAACTAATGGACCGAATTCCACAAAATTTGGTAAGTAAGTTACTTAGGGGACACCCTGATGCTGATTAGATTTTGGTATGATTCGGAAAAAAATAATCTGCCTTTTCTGCAAAATGGCCTGCAAAAATCACCAATATCTAAAATAAAAAACTACGTATGCTCAAATATATCCATGAAATGCTTGTTTAATACGTAATCTTTAACTAAAAAAATAATAAGGCCAACTCCATTACACTAGGATTAGCCGTTCTCGAGATACTTTAATTTTTCGTATTTTCTCTACGCCACCTTTCTAAAGAAGTCCAGTTATCAAATGAGAAAGAAAATTGAATTAAAAGTGAATTAAATGTAATTAAAATAAAGAGAACCTGAACATAAGTCTGCAGGGAAAGTCATGTGCTGCCCACATCAGATTTTTACTTTCCCTGCAATACATGGTAACGTATAGGGAAAGTATTGGAATCATGCCGAAAATCGCAACTCGAGTTTTCGACGGATCTACACGTTTCGAGACTTCTAGAATACAAAAAATCTATTTTTAACGTGACGTCTGTGTGTGTCGAAAGCCCAGGCCACCCGACTCGTCCTAGGACTCAGAGCAATTAAATGGATGGCCGGGACGTCAGTGTGAGTGTCTATGTGTCTGTGTGTCTGTAACTCTGTGTGTCTGTCTGTTTGTGCAGATTTTGTATTCACTCTAACTAAAAAACTAATAGACCGAATTTCATAAAATTTGGTAGGTAAGTCACTTGTGGGCGAATCTGGTGCTGATTAGGTTTGGGTACGATTTGGGATAAAATAACCCGCCTTTTTTTGCGAAATGGCCCGCAAAAGTTTGTATCCACTCTAGCTGAAAAACTAATGAACCGAATTTCACAAAATTCGGTAGATAAGTCACGTGTGGCCCATCCTGGTGTGCTGATTAGATTTTGGTATGATTCGGAAAAAATAACCTGCCTTTTTTGGCAAAATAGGCCGCATAAATCGTCAAAATCTAAAATACGAAACTACGTATGCTTAAATATATCCCTTAAATGCTTGTTTTATACGTAATTTTTAACGATGAAAAGAATAAAACTAACCCCATTACACTAGAACTAGCCGTTCTCGAGATATTTTAGTTTCTTCGCATTTTCTCTACACCATCTTTGAAAATAAGTCCAGTTATTGAATGGGAATGAAAATTGAATTAAAAGTGAATTAAATTAAATTAAAATAAAAAGAACGTGGATATAAGTCTGCAGAGAAAGTCATGTGCTGCCCACATCAGATTTTTACTTTCCCTGCAATATACGGTAATGTATAGGGAAAGTACTGGAATCACGCCAAAAATCACAACTGGAGTTTTCGACCTCTAGAATACGAAACCTCTAGAATACGAGACCTCTAGAATATGAAAAAACTATTTTTAGCGTGAAGTCTGTGTGTGTGTCTGTGTGTCTGTCTGTCTGTGCAGATTTTGTATCCACTCTAACTAAAAAACTAATTGACCGAATTTCATAAAATTTGGTAGGTAAATAAATCACTTGTGGGCGAAGCTGGTGCTGATTAGTTTTGGGTACGATTCGGGATAAAAAAACCCGCCTTTTTTTGCGAAATGGTTCGCCAAAAACTATATCCACTCTAGCTGAAAAACTAATGGATAAAATTTTACAAAAATTGGTATATAAGTCACTTGTGAGTTTCCCTGGTGCAGATTAGATTTTGGTACGATTTGAAAAAAAATAACCTGCCTTTTTTTGCGAAATGTTTCGCAAAAATCGTCCAAATCTAAAATAAAATCTACCTATGCTCAAATATATCTATTAAATGGGATCTATCGTATCCTCGAAACAGCTGTAATCTTCTTATTGTATGATTTGTAATTTTATACGTTGTTCAAGTTTTTCTTACTACTTTCAATACCTGCCTGTATCCCTGGTTGAAAAGCGATGACCTATATGAATTACAAAACGTGTATTATCAAGCTATTATTAGTTACAATACAATGCGCAGCTCTAAAACGATAAGCGAATTTCGACCAGGAAGTTGCTGAATTCTGTAAGACAAATATTCCTAGATTTCGGAAGAAACATGATTTTCCATCAAGTCCACCACCTGCTTCCCTTAAAGTAATAGCCTTTCATCCATCACTGTCAATAATGACCTTCAATAAAGGCCCCAATTATATTCGCTTTCATGACGTTTGCTACGAAAATCGTCTCTTTTTCGCTAATTTTGCTGCTCCTTTTTTCAAAGAATAGATTTTTACTTTCTAGTAGCAGGTTATGTTATTTTCTCAATTAATGTTCTCGATGAAAGTATGGAATTTAGATTTTTTTCTTTCAAAGGCTAGATTATCTGGTGTTGAAATGCAGTTAATGAGTTTGTTAATATGTATTTTCACTTATAAAATACAACATCTTAATATTTTATTGGAAATTCACTGCAGGGTTTTTTTCAAAAAAATATTTCTAAAGTAATTATTTTGATCTGAATTTGAAATATGGTATGTTCCGTTCAATATGGCATATTAAGATTCGATGTCACTCAATAATATCTTTGCTAATTTTGATTACTGTGAACCTGAGGTTCACAGTAATCAACATTTGAAATAAGGATACCAGATTTTTACCAAGCCATGAACATTGAAGTCAGATCAACTAGCCAATAGAAAGACACTGCGAGCACGAAAGTTCTGTCAAAGTTGAATAAATCGGGATTTTTCAATGTCCGCTTTCTAGCAATTGTCTCTCTCAGCGGTCGTAGCGCTTGGTGAAAACAAAGCATCCGTTTTAAAACTGAAGAGAGCTTGTATATTTTAACCCATTTTAAGCAATATGTATTACAATAATTCGTAAGGTACAAGGAAGATAGCAGAAAGAAAAAAAAACTGAGAATAAAAGATGAAAAATGAAGTTTTTTTTGTAAAAGTATATAGCTCTAAAAATACTATGGAACCACGACCATTGGCGTAACAGGCTGGAAATTCATTGCTAAAAGAAAAGAGTAAAATTCTATCGATTCGTCCTTCTCAAATGTGATAGAAAAATGCGGAGTATGTAAGGAGGAGGAGGAGAGGAGGAGGAGGAGGAGAGGAGGAGGAGAGGAGGAGAAGAGGAGGAGAGGAGGAGAGGAGGAGGAGAGGAGGAGAGGAGGAGGAGAGGATGATGATGATGAGGAGGAGGAGGAGGAGGAAGAGGAGGAGGAAGAGGAGGAGGAAGAGGAGGAGGAAGAGGAGGAGGTTTATTTGGAATATTCCGCAAAAATAAACAAAGTATATTTTTATCAATATTATTTTAATCGACGACAAAATATTTTATATTTCCCGACGGTTTATTTATTTATTGTTTAGGGGGGGGGGCTTAACGAAATTACTGAGAATTTCAAATTGAAATAAAACAGGGGAGGGTTGCTTTTCCGCAGAAGGCGGATCGACGAAATTCTATGGCAATTAACATAATGAATAATTGGGCTTGAATGTCTATAATAAAGCATAGATTATCTAATGAAATAAATAATTAAAAAAGTATAAAATAGAACAAAATGAGTAAATTTGCTTACCACAGTAGTATCAGAAAGGAATACTTTACAGTAAGCAATGTATTTTACTACTACAGCATCTGAAGGTATATGTTACGGTTACTTTAATCAACTAGTTTAGATAAAAATATAATAGTTAGCTTATATAAACTACGTATTATTAATTACCTTATTTTTCTGCTCCCATTAAGAATAGAGGCTAAACTCTGATTTCCATGAAGGAGCTCCAGAGTTATAGAGGACAGAAGTTCTATACTATTAAAGGGAGTAAGTATGCTTTACCTCCCAGTCTACTACACACTTCATAACGCAATAGTCTCTCATCCATTATTGTCTAGAATGACCTTCATGAATGTCTATAATTATACGCCCTGTCACGATGCTACGACAATAGTAATGGTTTCACAGTATTTCCAGAGCTTTATACTTTTACAAAAAACTTCATTTTTATTATTTAGACTCAAATTTTTTTTTACTATCTTCTCAAAAATTCCCTTGCCTTGTATGTTTGAACATTAATTTTTTCTCTCAAAGGGTAGATTCAGAAGTGTCGGAATGCAGCTGCTAAGTTTGTCTCCGATTTCAAAGGGAAAGAAATGCGTTCTCTTTATTCGATCTGAGGATTTAATCTTTTATTAGAAATTCATTGTAGGTTTCGCTTCAAACGAATATCTGCTGCGTAGCGCTTTTTTTACGTATTCCAGGAAAAACGTGTTTCTGTTAACGCGATTTTCTTTTATTTGATTTTAGGTTTCTCAGAAATAATACTATTTTAAAATTTATAAGATGTTGCATATGCTCTTTTCGTTATTGTATACGACGATTTTTAAAAGGAAATGCCTTCACAAAGTACAAGGTGGTTTCATTAAATTAGGCAACAAAGCTTGTCACAAGCGTGTAATTCATTATTAAATGGATACTTTCCGATAGTATGGACTATTCTGTATGATAGTATGGGAAATACAGACTATCTGCTTTCCATGCCACAAAAGGATAGCACATGTAAGGCCCATTGTTTAATCAATATTCAGAAACGGCGTCACTTGCCCAAACGAAGTCAGATGTTGAGATTCGTAGTTTAATAAGATTTTTGCGAATTCAATACATAAAATCAGCTTAAATTCGTTGCTAGTTAAGGTGTGCAGTCCTAATGCAATGTGATGTAAGTAAATTTGAATTTGGTGCAAAAAGTTTGATAACACTTCCACTGGGAGGTGGTTGAATACCCACTTTACAGCCCTGATCTGGTATCTAACAATTCTCGGCTCCTTGGACTTTGAAGCAGCACCTGATTGGAAAGTGATATGCAACCGACAACAAAGTTCAATATGCTGTAACGTTTTCACTGCACGTCCTTGATACTAATGTTTTCCGGTCTGGGATCTATGCCTTGGTGTACCGATTAAATGAATTCCTGGACGAAGCATGGAGATTACGTGGTAAAGTGATGTGTGTCCATGTTCATTACTGGCTGCCTTTATATTGATATACGAATAAATGTATTCATATGGCTGTCCTTGTTTGACTATTTATTGAAATGCCCTCATATATATACCACACTATCACAAGTCAAGTTTCAGGTTCTAATTAATCTAAAGATATTGGTATCACTGGAATATATAAACAGTTGATTTAAGAATTGTAACTTGTTTAAATACTCAATTTTTGGAAGTTAGTGTCAAATTGTCGTTTAAAAACAGTTATTTACATTCTGAGTTATTTGATTTTTCTCCAGACACATTCAGAAACAATTTCATGTTCCACTCTGTTTTCTCATATTCGAAACTGTCCGATTTAATTAGTATTGAAATTGATCATATGTTTATCCCAACAATTGTGAAATGTTCATAGAATTTAATTGATATAATCTTGTTACATTTTTGCATTTTTTTTTATTTCTAGGTTTAAATTTTAGGGAGCTTTACTTAAATGCCATTACATTGCTATTATATGCAAAATTCTTACACCATCATTAATCACCAAAACTGTATCTTCATATGCGTTTTTAGAGTAATTAATCTCTGAAATCGCTCTAAATTATTTTTTGAATGTGGCGACGGGCTAGTTATAATTATTAAATTGATGTATCAAAGCAGATTGATTTTACCAAATACTATCCCATAAGAAGCAAACTTAAAAAAATTACAGTTCTTTAGATTTACAAAACCTGTCTATTATAAAAATGTCCGAGGTGAAAAACTACTGTACAAGTAAATGTATAAAGAGGATAAGTTTTTTGTTACATTCCGTAATAAACTCGGCAGATTATTTTAGTTTTACGTGGATATACAATCACACTAGACTGTGTAAAAAGATATTCACGTTGTACCAAGTTTGAGGATTTGATTATTTTTAGTACTCTGACATATTTTTAGTTAGAATGTTCGTTTCACGTCAGATTTTTATATATGCTCTACTTCAACTGTCAAAATTTATTTACAACCATGTTGCCATTCATATGCATTAAACACTTTCTTGAATAAAAAAATTTAAATTTTCATAAGCTAATAATTGAACAGTGACATAAAGTTGTTTCCTCAAATGTCTGCTTTCTGAAAAGAAATGTATATATTAAGTGATAGGTTAGATCAATAGTGGTAAAGTCGGATGAAATTTGTTGACGAATATCTAAGGGAAATTGTGTCGTATTTACATGGCACATTAAAAAAGCAACCGTTCTTAGCACACAATTTGTCAATACCTTCTAAGCAAATGAAGAAAGTAAGTTCTTCGAGTTGATTCCTTGTTCTTTTGCAAGCATTTCAACCACTTGATCTAAGGGTACCATTTTTGTTCTTTTGATGAAAATTTAGCTTTCATTTGTCATCAAGTAGATCATTTTGATTAAAATTTCGTCTTGTAAGCAAATGTTGCAGATTTTAGTTAACGAAGATCAACTATTTCCTTAACTGGGAATTATAAAACCAAGTAACTACAATAATTTTCATATAATATCTTTTTGACATGTTGCTGCTTAGTAAAGAACAGAAGATTGAATAGCTAAAGTGATAGAAATTCAACTGCAGTTCTAAAAGTTTTTTTAGAAATATTCACTTAATTCCTGGGTTTAATGGTAGGTAATTATCTATATGCATGACAGTAAACATAATTTTAAATGCAACATTTGTCTGAAGAAAATGTATGCTTGAAAGTAATAATTTTCAGTAAAGATCTGCATTCAAAGCCATAAAATCACCACTGCTTGATTACGATTATTATCGTCCACCAAAAGTTGACAAGTAACAGAACAGTTGAAGTTCTAAATATTAAGTTATGCTGAAGTTAACTTGGGGATTAGAAACTTTACTTAAGATTATTATAAGAACTGTAAGAAGTATTTGAAAGTTCTTTGATTTTAAAGTACATTGTAGGGAATAATTTTTATTCATCTATTTTAATATCCCAAGTTCAGATTCTCTGCAAAGGAGTGACGTCAAATATGTATTAACCTTGATCAACGAGAAATGGAAATTTCATACAGGAAAACTTCCTGCATTTCAGTTTACGTAAACGTTTATCTTTAGCTGTTCCATCTAATTATCAGTACGGATGAGCATTAATGACAGCAATTCTAGCAATAGCGGTTATTGTTTTATTTTTTTGCATATTCATTTCAAGATTGATAGCTATTTCATTATCTATAGCTACTAAAATTATGTTTTTGTGTTTCTAAGTACTTTTGGCCGGAACTGAAGGTAATTCAAAATATTATGGTACCCGAAGAATTCCAATATTCAACACATTTGAGAATTTGCATTCCATTGTCTTAATATTTATCATTTCATGATAAGCAGTAATTAAGAATACGTACAGCTCGACCTGCTATAAAGTAATGCAACTAAAATAACTTAAAATCAGCATATAATACAAAATAAGAATATCGACCGGTTTAGAAGGCAAAAACAGCCTTCTCCATCAGGATACATAAGAGCAACTTTCACTTGTAAGAGAAAGTTCAGCGACTGATGTACGAACAGCAAATGTGTCTGAAGCAATGAAGCAAGGGATAGGATATTATCAGTGAGGACAGAAGAAGAAAAGAGATAAAACAACCAAAGAGGAAGGATCAAGAGGTGGGACACAATGAATGAAATGTAAAACACCAGAGTGGAATTGAACATCTAACACAGAATTCAAATCATTTGTTCAGTTGTTCATAAAATTCCAATTCAATTAAAAATGACCAAACGCGCGGTTAAAGAGAATATTATAAACAAAATACGATAAATAAGTGGAACAGAAAATTAGTTTTGGAAACTAAAAAAGCTAACATTGATACACACACACACACACAGCCAACGGCCGTACCGTGCTGAAAACACCGGTTCTCGTTAGATCACCGAAGTCAAGCAGCATCGGGCGCGGTTAGTACTTGGGTGGGTGACCACCTGGGAACACCGCGTGCTGTTGGCAACTTTCGGGCGCGGTATCCCGGTGGTTTGCGCGCTGGATTTGCACGCTGCCACAACTGCCGCCGTGTTCATGCGGAGTACGATCCCGTTAAACATGTGGGTCTGTAAGTCCTTCCGAGAGGTTGGTGGTAGGGGAAGGAGGGCACTGTCCCTGTGGATGCCTCCCCCACTGGGTTCCAGTCTAAATTGGGTGGCACTTCCCGGCCGTCCAAACAGTTACCTTACACCTCTCTGGTTGGTCGGATGGTCTGGGTTTCAACAACAACAACACACACACACAAAAAAAATAATAATTAGGAAATTGATGAAAATATTAAAAGAAGACTGCGCAAACGAAATTAAAAAAATTAAACTATAGATTTCCAAACAGAAGAGGAAGAAAGGGCACTTATCATTAATAAGAAAGTTTGACTGAGAAGCAACAACGAAACTTTCAAGAACGTCCAATTCAAAAATGGAATTTAGTATTAAAATGAATTTAGCTTCTAAAAAATTAAAAACATGATTAGAGTCCTAAGAATGTCTATCAATTGACGACTAAGAACCCTCTTGTTCAGGAACATAACTTATGTGCTTCTTAATGTGAAATTTATGAGCTTTTTTTGTTTGACCAACATAACTAACCATTCGAAACCGGCCGATACCATAAATCTCGTGTTATCTGCTGTTTTAACGAAGTTAGTTTAGTTGCAATAATTCAGAAACCTGATGCAGAGTGCTGATACGATACTTAAAACGTCCATTTTAGACAAAAAATTACAATCTTTTCTATCTGGAAATTAGAATTTTGGTAACAGGGCAGCAAAATACGTGTATGGTCAAAAGGAGTTCAAATTATTGCCACACTAAGAAATTTTCAGAGCTGTAGGCTATGTGAAACTTTTATGCTTTATAATATTCCATCCATATTTTTTCTTTCTAATAAAAGAACCCGTCGAATGTATGTAGTGTTTTTTTTTGCAGTACTTTACATCCAGTGGGAGACTTGTAAACAATATAAATTTCAATATTGTTGCGAATGTGTAATTTTCCCCCACTGGCGATTCTTCTTTCGTCTGTCTCGAAGGGGGGGCGGAAAAAGCACGGTCCGTGACGTCAGCATGATGTGAGAATGACGTGAGACCAGGGTTACCAGGAGTTTCAAATTAAAAGGAGGGTTTCCAGATTTGGCGAGTTGTCGCCAATTTGGCGACTTTGGGTGAATTCCTGAATGTTCCAGAAACTTCACGAAATAACGATTAGTTTAAGAGATATGGAGAGATTTCCAGGAGTTTTCTATAGAGCGACTATAAAAAGGACTTATCACTCAGTTGGAGTGGAGTTGACGAATTGAAGTGTAACAAGCTACATTGGACTGTGACTTTTGTCAATGTTTTGAGAACAGTAGCGGTTGTTTTATGAAATTACTTTCATCAACATTCTGTAAGTAATATCGCGTATTATGTGAAATTAGTGGAGCATTCAAGTGCTGTTTGATTGTATATTGTTCCTGTTTACTTTGCACTTGTGAATAAACTTAATTTATCCAGAAACTTGGACTCGTTCTTGTATCATGCGTGTGCACTCACGCTTCTAGATGATACGTTCGTAACAATATGTTTTTATATGCAGGTATATGTGTGTGATTTTGTACCTGTGGTGTGGGGGTTTGTTTTCATAAATGTGTGCGTGCATGCACACTGTTAGTAAGTATAAGCCTCTAGGTGACTTAAATGTGACCATTGGTTTATAAAACGTTGAATAGAACGGCTTTAGGGATCCCAAGTGTCGTTCTGTGACCGGATAATGTCCACACGACGGATGTAATTCAATATTTCTTCCTTGATTAATTTGTATCACTTATTCTTCACACTCCACATATTCTCACCCATCCAGAAAATTTGGGATATGACAGCGAGATGACTGATCAGAATGGCTACGTTCTCGATTAATAGAAATACGTCAAAAGCTTATAGTTCTTCAGCCTGGTTTTGAATTGGCAAGAAATTGTAATATTTGCCATTTTCTTTTGTTTCATCCAATGTCGGTTCGGAAAAACTGGGGGATTTCAAAATATAAAAATACTGGAGCTATAACAAATTCCGAGTATCTGAATAGTTGGTGTGATCGGTGCTTTAAAGAAGGGTAGATCAGATTTTGATGCAAAGTCGCTGGAAAGTAGTGCTCGGATTTTATTTGATCCAATGTCGTTTCCGAAACTGGAGGATTTCAAAATAGGAAAACAATGCAGCAATAACAACCCCGAGCTTGTATGATCGCTGCTTTAAAGAAGGGTAGATCAGATTTTGATGCACACTAGCTGGAAAGTAGTAATCGGACTTTATTTGATCCAATGTCGTTTCCAAAACTGTAGAATTTTAAAATAGAAAAACAATGCAGCAATAATAAACTCCGAATATCTGAATAGCTCGTGTGATCGCTGCTTTAAAGAAGGGTAGATCAGATTTTGATGTAAAGTAGCTGGAAAGTAGTGATCGGACGGTTTGTGGTTCTGATCCTCTGTTATTTGTAAGCTGTTTCTTTCGATAAACAGGTTGACTGAATTGATCCGCATGTGTAAAATCGATATAATAGTCTTCCCCCTTCCCACCGTCTTACAAAATTCTGCATCGCTACTGCATACGTGTCCTTTTGTTTCGTAACGAGTGATCTACATCTAAGATGTAGTCATATGATATGATGACGTACGTCATATGATTTCTAGTGGAATTTTATAAGCATGTAAAAAGGAATGATTTGATCCAAAAATATTTGTTCTAAATAGTTATAACATGTTGGAGAGAGAGGAGTTCTCTATCAAGAGTTTTCCAATATTTCAGTGTCTAAATTAAACCTTATGGAATGGCATTTTTTCCCATTCCCTTTATTCGATTATGGATGAAAATCATATGTTCAGCCGTAAATCTTTTGTAGTTTCGTTTAAAGGGGTACACAAAACTTTTAAAAAATAAATAAATAAATAAACATATATTTTTACTAAACTAAAGAAACTGGTAAATAGAGTAGAATCGAATGACATAAATATTATACTACAAAACATTCTGCAACCTCTGCTCCTTTTTTCAGCTACTTTGTTGATCATTTCGACGAACTGATAAGAAAAGCCTCAATTGCAGGCGTTCATGAAAATTCCGGCTTCATTTCTGAAATATTCAGCTATTTATCGTCTGCCGAAGTGTTATTTTTGGAGAATCTAAGCTTCGGGCAGCCGCATAATTTGGTACCGATTTAGCTGAACCCCCATTATGACAGATGTCGCCGAGATTTTTTTAAAACTTCCAATGGATTTTTTAGCTATTTTATGCTGAAGCACGATTTTGAGCAATGTGCACACAAATCGATCCAATTGCGTGCAAATGTATTATCACATAGTTTCTATTTTGACATCATCGAAAAGAACGCAGAACGTTCTTTTTAACGATCTCTGAAGCAAATTCAAAGAATATACTTCATATTTATCTATTTATTTATTTTATATACCTCAAAATATTTAGGTTTTACTTCTTATTTTCTTATTTCGTTACATTAAAAAAAAAGAAGATTTGCATAATTCTATAGTTTGAAAAAAAAATATATCAGTGTATATTTTCGCACGCTAACAAAAACTTTTTTTTATTAATTAGTGTACTTTCTGTTAATTTTCGAACAAATGCATGAAAATCGAAGTTTTTTTATCTAGTTCTTTTTTAGATTTGTTGGGAGTTGTTACGAGGAGAAGTGGACTGTATGCGCGTGCGTGGAAAATAGTTGCGCACCGCTTCACAAGAGTTCAAACTAAAGAATTTAGATTTAATTCAAAACAGGCGATTTGAATATTGAGTGGTATTATCTGTATCTATATTATTTACTTAAAGTGCGCTTTTTTAGGACTTGAGAAACGGCTGGTAATTCATCTTGAACTTCAAACCCTTATTTTCTAAGAAAATGAACTCTTGAAAAGTTTAATGTTTAAATTGATATAACTGATGGAATTTCAGATTTAGAACTTTGACATTAGCGACCTAATTTGTCTATAATACTAAATTTAATTTGACACCAGGATATAAACGTGAAATATTAATTTTAAATTTACGGCGTTTAATACATGAATGGCTCATATAGAACGAGAGTGTTTTCATTAATTTATTTTATTTTCTCTTATTAGTATACTAAAATATCTTGAAGACAAATTGAGGAACATGCTTTTATCCAACAAAATATCGAAAGAAAAATCAAATATCTGTATTTTATAAGTAGGGTGTTTTGATTCATAATTATATCAATTTAAATACTTTAAAAGTAACCATTAGATTTAAAATGTGTGATCCCGTTAGTTCCATCTAATTAGTTTTTATTATTCGGCAGAACTATATGCCTTCTAGTTAAGTCAAAATATAAGCCAACAACTAAAGTTTTACTTTTCGTGTTATACTCATATATAAAAATATATTGTATATATGAGTTGATATATACAATATATTTTAGTTTCATTTATAACAGAAGCTAACAAAGTATCAAGAAATGTAACAAATTAAAATAAAATATTTTTTGCACATAGCGTAATTATGGCTAGCGTGTCAAAATTTAAATAATAAATGATGTAATCAATGCAATAAATTTGGTAATTGATTGTCTTAAATGTTTCTACTTTCTTATTATCATGTAACGGAATTATTATTTGACAGGAATAAAGTTTAATATTACTTGTTCAATAAATTTTTTCAGTGAAATCCTTCTCATTTATATATATCTCTCAAACATGGCGACAATCTTTCTAGAGCGAATAGTTGCATAAATATGAAATTATTTATTGACATTGATTGTGAAAATACCAGAAATATTTTGCAATTTATTTAATTGAAATAAATTTATCTGCTATTTATATCGATGACATTGTTTTTGAAAAAAGCACTGAGTGGAAAATTAAAATATTCTGTGTGATTTCTTAAAATCTTATTAAGAAATTATTATTGACAAGTTAAAAGAAATTTATGTTATCTGTTTTGCAGAGCTGTTGCCAACTTAATATAATTTCTTCATAATGTTTTAAAGAATTTGAGAAACAAAAACTTGCAAACCAAATGAATAGATTTTCACTAATTTCTTGCAATTACGGAATTAAACTCTGGTAAATAGAATGTTCTAATCGAATACCCGTTGAAACTCAACGGTCCTACAATAAGCACAACCCGAAGATTGTGAATTTTTAAATAATTCGATTTTTACAGTAGGACTTTTTAAAATGTTCACCTGTGACCCAATTTTCGATCTCTACCTCACTTAAGACAGGCTAGAGATCGAAAATTGGGTCTTAATTCAACTTAAAATTGGGTCGTTTTTCATTAATTCAACCAATCGAACATTTCAGAGGGTGCATCCTCTAAAATATAAGATATTGCAATACAATAATTTTCTTCCTATTTTCCATCATACGACCTATAGCAAAATTCAAGTTTCTATCACACTAAGTGCTTTTCTTAAACAGTCCATATTTCGAATGTTTTGATGTGGAGCATCCGCTTTTCTTCAAATTAATTAGAAGAAATTACTTTTCCAAATTGTATTATTGATCCACGCGCCACATTTTATAGCTTTATCTCACCTAAAGAAAATCGTATTTATCCTGCAAATCGAACATTTAAATGTGTGGCACCCCTACAGTAGCAAATATTCGATTTGTGTAATTATACACACACCTGTTATTCAAATGAATATACCCTGGAATTAAATTTATAGTCTCTATCTCATCGTGAATTATGTTTTTCTATCACTTCGAAAAACGAACGTTTTGGTGGGGAAGACCCCCCACCCCCCTCTTCACCTCCACCGAACATTTTTCGAAAAATTCGATTCCCGGGTGTGTAATCATATGATTGACTCGTTTTTGAGGCGTTTCTCATTGGCGTAGTATATATGTCTACCATGTAACCTTTATAATTTTTTGGTGGAGCACCCCACTCCCTCTGTTAACCATTACTGAAAAATTCGATTTTTTCTGGTATATCGAATCCGGTATATCGAACGATTAACTCGTACATCAAATTACAAGTTTCTATCTATCCGGAAAATAATTAAAGAAGACTTGACAGACAGACAGACAGACGAACACTTGAATATTAGTATATATAGATTTATTTATAAACATTAGATATTAAAAGCTCGTCATACGATGAGGTGTACAAAATAACGCATATACTTTCTTAAATTACTTTAATATTATCAGTAACTTTGCAACATTCTCCTAAAGTCATCAAGGTTGACGATACTGAGCAAAATTTGTCGTCAATGTTGTTAGATTGTCGCACATTATATTAAAAAAACGACCTTAAATTTTAATATAATGTGTACTAAACTGACTGAGTGGAGAAGATATATCAAAATTACCGAGCACTTAAATTTTGGTTTTAGTATTGCGGCAGCAAAGACATCTATCAAAGATGCCACACGAGCCAAACCCGAATTATAAGAACAGAGGAGGAGCTAGCTTTTGCTCAGTGATTATAATGTCGGTCTACGAAGCATCAGGTCCCTGGTTCGGGACCACGGCGAAGCTCAATCACCACAATGGTTACCCTGGACGCTTGAAACACGCAACCTCGCAACCTTTCCAACGACTTCGCCTCTCAGCACGAGATGGCAGCACCACAAGGAGTCAGAAGCCTTGACACTCCCTTCCTGGTTGACCACAACTGTCCGTCACGCCGAGGCAACACGCCTCCCGGCCCTGACGTCACGCCGAGGCGACACGCCTCTCGGCCTCCTCATCAGCGAGGGGAGTGTGCGGCAGCAAAGACATCTATCAAAGATGCCACACGAGCCAAACCCGAATTATAAGAACAGAGGAGGAGCTAGCTTTTGCTCAGTGATTATAATGTCGGTCTACGAAGCATCAGGTCCCTGGTTCGGGACCACGGCGACGCACAATTGCCACAGTATCATCAGATTCGCCTTAGCTTTAAAAATTTGAATTAGGGATGACAGTGCAAACGAATAATAATATAAAAACTCAAAACCACTTCCCTTATAGATCTAATCTTTATTTTGCTCTCATTCGATCCGTCTCAGCTTCCAAGTTGTCGAAAAAATCTAATATTTCAAATATTCGAATTAAAAGTGACAGTATAAGATATTTTCAAAAATTTTACATCACTGCCTCTCAAAAATATTCGTCATTCTACATTTTGATATTCAGAACTTCTATTAAGCGTACAGCTCTTACATTCAGCAACCATTAACATTTCAGTACGTGGGACGCGCGGAAAAAATAGATTGTTGCTACCTATTGAAATTAAAGAGTTTTAAATTAAAAAATAGGAAATTCAAGCGGAAGTTCTCGTAGATATAATTTCTACATAGTTAAGCATCCAGCACAAACAAAAGAGTTTAATTGATAACCTATTGATTCCTTTTGTTTGTGTTGGATTCTTTACTGTATCTCTTCAATTTCTCTACATTAATTCATATAATTAACTTATTAATTTCATCTTATTTATATGCTGCAAAATTCGCAATAAATAGATGTAATTTTAATGTACAATTTTTAACACTTTACAACATAGTTGAGAAGTATTTATGACTTTGTTCATTCTGTCTGTCTGTCTGTCTGTCCGTCCGTTCGCATGATAACTGCCGTAAAATTATGTTATCAAAATCAAATTTTAGTATGTTGTTCATAAACATATGGGAATGCAAATGAATAATATCATCCAATTAGCTTTGGATTGAACCCGGGTTGAAAAAATGAAATACATTGAACCCTGTGAGACCTAATTTTTCAAACATTTTTAAACGAAGTTAAAATTTACAAATTGCTTCGAAAATTTTAGGAAATATTCAAATGACCATATAAAATATATAAAAAAATTTCAGCAAAATATGTTTGGTAATTTTTTAGATAAAAATTAAAATAATAATTGCACCCATATTATATGAAGAAATCACGTGACCCACTTCAAAATAAAATAAGGTATCCATCTTGAGTCAAAATCGTGATTTTTAAAGTTCTTTTTAATTTTTATTTAGTGTTGCATCCGTCCTAAAATCGCTTTACTTTTTTCTGTGCATCTATATACTGCGCCAACGCAATTACAATATTTTGGAGTTTAAATGATCATGAAATTTTGATTATTTCTACAACGAAGTCTAATTTTCACGTATGGAGAATGTAAATACATCAAGCTGTAAGATGAGTTGTATAAGAATTGCTGAATTTCTTTAACTCAAAATTATTTAGCTTTGCAGTCTGCGATGTAACTGATATGAATGAAACATCCATTGATTTTACATATAGACGAAGACGATTCTGTAGCATTGCGTTTTTCGATGAAGTTTTAAGCATGGAGTTAGAAAATATTTTTACCTCCATGGTTTTAAGATTTTAAGCAAAATAAAATATTGTAGTATTGTGATAATTTTAAAAATATAGTCGCTGAATGAAAGGAATGGAAAAGAATTTATGAATGAAATATTTATTGCTTTTATATAGAGAGTCAGGCGATTTATAATTCGATGACGTTATTTGAATAAAGTTCATTTGTTTTTGATGATGTTTTCAAATATAATAAGTTATAGTAGTATTGTGATAATTTTAAAAATATCATCGCTGAATGTATCGTATTTTAGAGATGTTTAAATAAAATTGCATTGCAGTTGGAAAGTGTTTCACAATCAATGCTTTACGCATGATTGATCTTTCTTATTTTAATATACTTATGTTTTGTTAGTGATATACTTATGACTGTTTTTACAGTAGTCCTAGAAATTCTGATAAATATGGCTTTATTCCAAAATGTACAGTATTTTTAGATTATATGAAATACCTTTGATGCACCTCACAATATTCCTTTATATATCTTTTTGCTTTTCGCCTCAACAAAAAGCAGCAAGACGTCATATCTCGGCACTTTACTAGAAGGAGGTTGTTCCCTGCCTGATATCAGAGATGCAAGTTAGGATAGATGCCTATTGCTGCTATAACTTGGAAGAACATTCATGTATCGACAGTATGGTCCTAGAGATACTGTCTAAAGTGGCACAAAATGGGAAGTACAGAACTATTTGATGTAGCCCGGGGTTATGACTATTTTTAGCTTAAAATCGCAGAAGAAGCCCTAGAATTAACAGGTTGGTGTATATTTTCCTGTATAATTTTCTAAATACAGCAAATATAGTTTAAAATACTCACAGAATTATTTTATATTGGTCGTTCTCAAAATTTGGAATCGCGATGCTATTGCAGATACCTGCCATGGATCTGTTTTGCGCTTTGTAGAACCTCTTCGATAATAGATATTAACTATAATGGCGTGACTATAATGAACGATTTTTCCAGAAATTTTTTCAAATTTATATTATTTATTTTTTGCTGTTCCTTTCCTTATTGACTGTATAAGGAGTATATTATTTAATTGTAAGATACACAATTTTGATAAATTTCTCCCAGCAGTCCAATTGTTACTCTGAACCTCTCAGTGAGTCGGACGGTTTGGGTAGTGCAAATGTAAAAACTCTTTCATAAATTGTGCAATATCTGGAAAACGTTTCATTCCAGAGTTCTAAGGATTGTATCACTCGCTTTCTAATGAAATATTACGTCTGAAATAATCAGATAAAATCATTATTGGAAGTACGAACTTTTCAATGACTTTTCAAAAATGCATTCTAAAATTGGGGGGGGGGGGTTTACGAACATTCGATTGCCTTTAAAATCCATAGGGTTCAAGTATTCACCGATTGCAATATCCCTACAAAATTATTTTCGATGCGCTTCATTCGTTTGTGAGATATTGCGTCCACAGACTTACAGACACGCACACTAACATACTATTGGGAAATAATTTTTCTTTGGCTAACTGTAACTTAACCTTAAGGTACAGCTGTAACCGTGGACCGCAACTGGAGTATGTGTCAGTATAAAAGAGTGTGAGGTGAGTGGTTACGGCAGAGAGTGACAGACGGAGCAGAGAGAGTCAGAAGGAAAAAGGAGTATGGTAGTGGATACATGCTATCGAATGCTTATTGTCGCAGAACGCGATTTCTAATTTATTATGTAACCTAAGATAGGTAAAGTTTGTTAATAAATATTTATGTTACTAAAGATGTCTCTTCATATCTGAATAAGCCTCACTCAATAAACGTTACATATACGCACACATTAACATGGTATACACATACTAACGTGATAGACACAGACATCACCTCAAAAATGTTCGATACGAGTTCGAAGATGCTTGAAACGTGCTCTTCCGTCGAACACTCTAATTCGAATTTTCGACGAAGTTTGTTAATAAATATTTATGTTGTTAATGACGTCTCTTCATATCTAAATAAGTCTCACTCAAGAAACGCTACACATGCGCACACATTAACATGATATACATACACTAACGTGATAGGCACAGACATTACCTCAAAAATGTTCGATACGAGTTCGAAGATGCTTGAAACGTGCTCTTCCGTCGAACACTCTAATTCGAATTTTCGACGAAGTTTGTTAATAAATATTTATGTTGTTAATGACGTCTCTTCATATCTAAATAAGTCTCACTCAAGAAACGCTACACATGCGCACACATTAACATGATATACATACACTAACGTGATAGGCACAGACATCACCTCAAAAATGTTCTATACGAGTTCGAAGATGCTTGAAACGTGCTCTTCCGTCGAACACTAATTTGAATTTTGAACTCCGTTACAAGAATTTCCCTATACATCATATTATGCATGTAGTTAAAGTAACAACAGTAACTATACCATGCTAATCTATACATCCTGAATGTAGTAGGGAATTGGACGCAATTAATAATTAGTACTGACATATAAAGAAGTCGAAATGAAGTCCAACATTTCAGATATTTTTCTATACATATATATCTCGACAATTTTAGTTGAAAACTGAAACTAAGTAATCAATCTTTGAACTGGTATCACTAATGGACAGGTTATTTTTTCCTTCTCCACTTCATTTATTTAATGACCTTTCACTCACTTTTTATGTCAATAAATGACACTCAGAAGATTTACTTTATGTTGTTTATTCCCACGCCATAAATTTCCGCCAAAACTTCTTGGGTTCAACCTCGCCGATAAGACTTGACAGTTTTACAGCTTTTTAATGCACTTTTTAAGCAGGGGCTTGCTCAGGGCTATCTTTCGAGATTTGGCTTTTAATCTACTCAATTTTAGTTTCTCTTTCATATTTTGGATAAATATAAGATCAGATATTATCGAAGGTTTATACACATGCTATAAATATCTTCATAAGGTAAAGAAATCTGATGTGGGCAGCATATGACTTTCCGTATATAATGCAATGAATTGACTACTTTTACAGAAAAAAAAAGATTATTTTTATAGTAGATATTTATATTCTTTCCAAGATATTGAATTTTCGTCAATGAGTTCTCATTTTCATTAATTTAACGTCATTTTGATCCATTTGGCGACTTTATCGTTAATTTAGCAACATTTAAAAATGTCGCCAAGTTGACGACATTCCCCCAAATCCGTCAACAAAATCTCGCTAAGCGTTATGGACGGAGAAATACGTTATTCTAACAGCAGATAAATGACTATTGGCGTTCAAATGCAAAAGTATTATTCAAAGTATCTTTTTTCATGAATGAAACGAGCTAGATCCACGAGATTGATGTCACCCAATATATCGCATGGTATTACATATGAAAAATGAACATGTTTCTCAATAGGAAATATTTTTTTTTATTTTATATGACTTCTTGATAATTTTTTTGAAAAATGTGCAATATCTCGAGAACGGTTCATGTTAGCGTTCTAAAGTTTATGTCAATCGTTTTCTAATGAAAAATTACATAAGAAATGTCTATGTGCGTACCTTTATTAGAGGTTTTGATTTTTTGTCAAAATTTCACTCGAAAATTTAGGAGGTTCTGAACATTCGATTGCGTATAAAAATAATAGGCTTCCAGTATTCACGGATTGTAATTTTTGTACCAAATTTCGTTCAATCGGTCCATTCGTTCGTCAGTTATTGTCTGCACAGACTCACTGACACACACACACACACACACACACACACACACACACACACACATACTTTCACACACACACATACTTTCACACACACACATACTTTCACACACACACATACTTTCACACACACACACATACTTTCACACACACACACACACACAGAAATCACTTCAAAAATGGTTGATTCGTGATCAAAGATGCTTGAAACGTGCTCTCCCGTCGAAAACTCGAATTCGAATTTTCGACCCCGTCACAATACTTTCCTTATACATTATTGTGTATAAGGAAAGTAAAAGGAATGCCTGATGTGGGCAGCATATGACTTTCTCTGTGGACTCAAATTAATTTTCTCTTTATTTTTTTAATAATTCATTAAATTGAATTTAATTGCACAAAATAACAAGCATAATTATTTGAAATAACACTGAATTTGCACTTTTAATTCAATTATCAGTTTCATTTGATAACTGAACGTATTTTTAAAGGCGGTCTGGCAAACGTTTGAAAAACTCAAACAACTCAAGAATGGTTAGACCTAGGGAAATGGGACTGATCTTATTATTTTCCACGTCAAAACCTACGTATAAAACAATCATTTAATGGATACGTTTGAGCATACGTAGTCTTTTATTTTAGATTTTAAGGATTTTGACGGACCATTAAAAGAAAAAGCAGGTACTATTTTCCCGAATCATACCAAAATATAATCAGTACTAAGATTACCTATAAGTGACTTATTTACCAAATTTTGTAAAATTTGGTAAATTAGTTTTTAGCTAGAGGGGATACATGCCAGTTTTGCTTCACAATTTCAATTCACCAAAAAAAAATCTGATGTGGGCAGCACATGACTTTCCTTATATTATGCAATGAATTTACTACTTTTACAGTTAAAAAAATGTTAATCTTATAGTAGATACTTATATTCTTTCCAAGATATTGAATTTTCTTCAATGAGTCGTCATTTTCATTGATTTAGCGTTATTTTTATCCATTTAGCGAGATTTTCGTTAATTTGGCAACATTTAAGAATGTCGCCAAGTTGGCGAGATTCTTACCAATTCACAAAGAAAAAGGCGAATTCTTTTATCCCGAACCATACTAAAATCTTAGCAGCACCAGGGTCACCCACAACTAAATTACCAAATTTTATGAAATTTGATTAAATTGATGAAATTAATTTTTGAGTTAGAGTGGATACATACATTGCACAAATAGACAGACACATAAACAAACATCACAGACGCCACGATAAAAATAAATTTTTCGTGTTCTACAGGTCTCAATACGTGTAGATCCTTCGATAACTCGAGTTGCGTTTTTCTGTAAGATTTCAGTATATTCCCTATACATTACCATGTATTGCAGGGAAAATAATAATCTGATTACATATGAG
Source organism: Amaurobius ferox (assembly GCA_951213105.1). Classification (NCBI taxonomy): domain Eukaryota; kingdom Metazoa; phylum Arthropoda; class Arachnida; order Araneae; family Amaurobiidae; genus Amaurobius; species Amaurobius ferox. Next base: position 76,383,041 of record OX578134.1, read on the forward strand.
TTTTACAACAGATTAATAAATTATATATTACGAAAAAAAATGCAGTATAGTTTTTTTTAACTCGATCTTGATTATAATGAATATATTTGTTGCTGGCACAGTTTAAAATATGTATAATAATGTTCTTGGAAATCACTTGATTCTTCAGAGAAATTTCTTGAGCTCACAGTATGAGGAAAAGTAACATTTCTAAAATCTTGAGAACGGTTATGAAAACTTCTAAATAATGGTGTCTACTAAATTTTGGTTAAAATACTTGCAAATTATTTATTTGTTTATCAATAAGTAAAATACGCTTTGTGCAAAGTATAAGGACATCTAGAGCAACGTAAATTATCGTTGTTATTTTTGCTTATTTACGTTGCTCTAGATTGTCCCATTTATTTGTTTGATAATAGTGAATAAATTTAATTTTTTGCTGTCCCCGTCTTTGGTTGGAAATGAATGGAAGGAGATCTAAAACATCCCGAGAACGTGCTGTAAGTCATATCATTTCCATAAATATAAAGTAAATCATATAAATTGGCTATTTTTTGAAAAAAAAAAATAAAATAATTGGATCCATTTAAATCTCCATGTCAAAAATTGGGGGTATTCCTATTGTTACGGCGTATCCTCTGGAATCATGGGTGCGCACGTAGATTTCTGGATATTTACGCCACGTTTATTCACAAGTACAACGTAAAGAGGAACAATATACTGTCAAACAGCACTTAAATGTTGTACTAATTTCACAAAATAACTGACATTAGTCACAAAACATTGGTGAAAGTAATTTCACAAAACAGCGGCTGGAACGTGGTAGCCCAGTGGCTAGCGCGCGTGAATTGCACTCGGTAGGTCTGGGTTCGATTCCTTCCGCTGCCAAAACTTCCGCCGTGTTCACGCGGAGTACGATCACGTTAAACATGTAGGTCAGTAAGTCCTTCCGAGAGGTTGTTGGTAGGGGAAGGAGGGCACGGTCTCTATGGATGCCTCCCCCACTGGGTTGCGGTCTAAATTGAGTGGCTCTTCCCGGCCGTCCAAACAGTTATCTTACACCTTTCTGGTATTTCGGATGGTCTGGGTCTCAACAACAGCAACAACAAAACAGCGGCTCCCGGGTTCGATTCCCTTCTCTGCCAAAACTGCCGCCGTGTTCACGCGGAGTTCGATCACGTTAAACATGTGGGTCAGCAAGTCCTTCCGAGAGGTTGTTGGTAGGGGAAGGAGGGCACGGTTTCTATGGATGCCTCCCCCACTGGGTTGTGGTCTAAATTGAGTGGCTCTTCCCGGCCGTCCAAACAGTTATCTTACACCTTTCTGGTATTTCGGATGGTCTGGGTCTCAACAACAGCAACAACAAAACAGCGGCTCCCGGGTTCGATTCCCTCCTCTGCCAAAACTGCCGCCGTGTTCACGCGGAGTACGATCACGTTAAACATGTGGGTCAGCAAGTCCTTCCGAGAGGTTGTTGGTAGGGGAAGGAGGGCACGGTTTCTATGGATGCCTACCCCACTGGGTTGTGGTCTAAATTGAGTGGCTCTTCCCGGCCGTCCAAACAGTTATCTTTCACCTTTCTGGTATTTCGGATGGTCTGGGTCTCAACAACAGCAACAACAAAACAGCGGCTCCCGGGTTCGATTCCCTCCTCTGCCAAAACTGCCGCCGTGTTCACGCGGAGTACGATCACGTTAAACATGTGGGTCAGCAAGTCCTTCCGAGAGGTTGTTGGTAGGGGAAGGAGGGCACGGTTTCTATGGATGCCTCCCCCACTGGGTTGTGGTCTAAATTGAGTGGCTCTTCCCGGCCGTCCAAACAGTTATCTTACACCATTCTGGTATTTCGGATGGTCTGGGTCTCAACAACAGCAACAACAAAGCAGCGGCTCCCGGGTTCGATTCCCTCCTCTGCCAAAACTGCCGCCGTGTTCACGCGGAGTACGATCACGTTAAACATGTGGGTCAGCAAGTCCTTCCGAGAGGTTGTTGGTAGGGGAAGGAGGGCACGGTTTCTATGGATGCCTCCCCCACTGGGTTGTGGTCTAAATTGTGCGGCTCTTCCCGGCCATCCAAACAGTTATCTTACACCTTTCTGGTATTTCGGATGGTCTGGGTCTCAACAACAGCAACAACAAAACAGCGGCTCCCGGGTTCGATTCCCTCCTCTGCCAAAACTGCCGCCGTGTTCACGCGGAGTGCGATCACGCTAAACATGTGGGTCAGCAAGTCCTTCCGAGAGGTTGTTGGTAGGGGAAGGAGGGCACGGTCTCTATGGATGCCTCCCCCACTGGGTTGCGGTCTAAATTGAGTGGCTCTTCCCGGCCGTCCAAACAGTTATCTTACACCTTTCTGGTATTTCGGATGGTCTGGGTCTCAACAACAGCAACAACAAAACAGCGGCTCCCGGGTTCGATTCCCTCCTCTGCCAAAACTGCTGCCGTGTTCACGCGGAGTGCGATCACGTTAAACATGTGGGTCAGCAAGTCCTTCCGAGAGGTTGTTGGTAGGGGAAGGAGGGCACGGTCTCTATGGATGCCTCCCCTAGTGGGTTGCGGTCTAAATTGAGTGGCTCTTCCCGGCCGTCCAAACAGTTATCTTACACCTTTCTGGTATTTCGGATGGTCTGGGTCTCAACAACAGCAACAACAAAACAGCGGCTCCCGGGTTCGATTCCCTCCTCTGCCAAAACTGCCGCCGTGTTCACGCGGAGTGCGATCACGCTAAACATGTGGGTCAGCAAGTCCTTCCGAGAGGTTGTTGGTAGGGGAAGGAGGGCACGGTCTCTATGGATGCCTCCCCCACTGGGTTGCGGTCTAAATTGAGTGGCTCTTCCCGGCCGCCCAAACAGTTACCTTACACCTTTCTGGTAGTTCGGATGGTCTGGGTCTCAACACCAACAAAACAGCGACTCCCGGGTTCGATTCCCTTCTCTGCCAAAACTGCCGCCGTGTTCACGCGGAGTACGATCACGTTAAACATGTGAGTCCGTAAGTCCTTCCGAGAAGTTGGTGGTAGGGGAAGGAGGGTACGGTCCCTGTGGATGCCTCCCCCACTGGGTTCTGGTCTAAATTATGTGGCTCTTCTCGGCCGTCCAAACTGTTACCTTACACGTTTCTGGTAGATCGGACGGTCTGGATCTCAACGACAAAACAGCGGCTACTATTCTCAAAACATTGATAAAAATCGCAGTCCAATGTAGCATGTATCACGTCAACTACCCTCCCACTGAGTAATGACTCTTTTTTATAGGCTCTCTCTGTAGAAACATCTGGAATTATCTAATATCTCGTAGGCTATTGGTTATTTGGCGGTCTTTCTCGAAGATTCCGGAAGTCGCCAAATGTCTCTAAATTGGCGATAAGTCACCAAATTTGGCAACCCTCCTCCTAAGTTCTTCAGTGGCAACCCCAGAATGACGTTATGAGAAAAAATGGTCTTACGTGTGTCTTCTGGAGAAAACAGTCCTTTGGAGTTGTCAGGTCTGCGAAAAAGACGAAAGAAAAGTCCCAGTCCGGGAATTTTACACGTTCGCAACACTATTGTCCGATCTTTTCGAAAACCAACAAGCTTCGGAAGTCAATCAAATAAAAAACACATACCTATTTTTTTCGATTTGCTTAATTTCTTTAAGATATATCCTACTCACAGTCTAAAAGACAGACATATACAAGACGCGTTTAATAAAAAAGTTGATTTGTAATTAGGAAGCTTCAAACTCTAAGTCCGACCAAATAAGAATTTCGCATATTTGATCCTATCACAGTTCCTTTTAATTGTACTTTCGTATTGTAGGAAAAGGGAAAATGGGTTTTAGATTTAAAGTACTTTAGATTGGTTAAGGTGGCCACAAGTAATGGATCTTCTTTTCAGAGCTAACAACACGGAGAAGCATTTTTATTTTCTCATATTAACGTATAGAGAAAGCAATGTTTTCCCTAAAGCGTCGTTTATTGTTTTCTCGAACATTTTCGAATTCGAGTTTTGGAAAAACGTCCCTGTGGGTGCGTCGGTGCTTGTGTGTGTGTGTGTCCGTCCATGAGGTGTACGCTGGCTTACCAGCAACCATTTTTAATGTATCCTATTTTCAAATGCAAAATATGTGTTTTATTCTAGTGAGATTTTTATCAATCAAACATGACTATAATCTACGTATAGCATGTCTTGCGGCCTTAAATGTACCACCCAATATGACTCCTACCACATACTCGAAATATAACACAAGAATCACTATATATCCTGCAAACTTTTAGTAATGCAAATTGTTTGTAAGTTTTTTTAACTCTTGAATAAAGTTAAATAGCTTTAAGTTAAGCACCGAAAGATAAATTTTCACTACCCTCAATGGAATGAAAAATTTCAAAGTAGCCTCAAAATGGGATTGATCGATTTTTTTGTAATCGAATGTTGTTCGTCCATACAATTTTTGATTCTGTATACGACAATGTGCTGGAATTTGAGATGGGACTTGCCGTTCGGCAGATTTTAGTGTGGATGCTTTGCTCCTTAATATACAGATTTTTAAATAAAAATACAAACAAACATAACTATAATTTTTACATTCCCTGCAATATATGGTAATGTATAGGGAAAGTAATGGAATCATGCCGAAAATTGCAACTCGAGTTTTCGACGGATCTACACGTTTGAGACCTCTAGAATACGAAAAAACCATTTTTAGCGTGACGTCTGTGTGTATGTCTGTGTCTGTCTGTCTGTGTGTCTGTCTGTCTGTGCAGATTTTGTATCCACTCTAATTAAAAAACTAATGGACCGAATTTCACAAAATTTGGTAGGTAAGTCACTTGTGGACGAGTCTGGTGCTGATTAGTTTTGAGTATGATTCGGGATAAAAGAACCCGCCTTTTTTTTGCGAAATGGCCAGCAAAAGTTTGTATCCACTCTAACTGAAAAACTAATGGACCGAATTTCACAAAATTCAGAAGATGAGTCACTTGTGTCTCACCCTGGTGCTGATTAGATTTTGGTACGATTCGGAAAAAAATAACCCGCCTTTTTTTTCAAAATGGCCCGCAAAAATCGCCAAAATCTAAACTAAAGGACTACGTATGCTCAAATATATCCATTAAATGCTTGTTTAATACGTAATTTTTAACGAAGAAAAGAATAAGACCAACCCCATTACACTAGGACTAGCCGCTCTTGAGATATTTTAGTTTTTCGTATTTTCTCTACGCCACCTTTGAAAATAAGTCCGGTTACCGAATGAGAAAGAAAATTGAATTAAAAGTGAAATAAATTTAATTAAAATAAAGAGAATGTGGATATAAGTCTGCAGGGAAAGTCATGTGCTGCCCACATCAGATTTTTTAATTTAGTTACAAGAATCAACTGACTTGAACTCGAATAACTTAATCATTTGTATAATACAGAAAAATTTTAGTTTTAATTAATAATATAGTTTAAAAGAAGGACAACATAGCGTAGCGGGGGCTTACCGTTTTTCCTGTACCCCTCTACTGACGAGTTAGCTTTGTCGCGAGCATAGATAGTGTCAGTACATTTTTTTAAAAATCGCGCTTTAGTGTAATGAAGTCTGATCTCCAATCCTTGGAAAGAAGCCCATTTTGGGGACATAAGACGTTGGCTGAGAAGGAGTTCTTCACTATCCGCCCACTGTTCATTAAGTAATGTAGAATCATTAATCTCTACCTTAAGGAAAACTCGGGAATATTACGATTACATGCTCTTTGGAACCGCCCACTATGAGAAGGGTCAAAAACGGGTGTATGGCTCCCAAGAAGAATTAATTACTCCCATATTTTTCACCCGTTTTTATAGTTATCTTTAGATTAAGTTTAATTCATTTCAGTTCGGTTTTGATTTTGATTGGAGTTTTATGGTTGGTTGGAGTTTTATTAAAACTTTTTCATATTGCGATTTGAGGCAATATTTTTTACTTTCCTCCCAAAACATACGAGTAATGTATTGGATGTTAAGGAAAGGCCAATAACTCAAGAAGTATTAAGGTTATTGTATATTTTTTATGCGTGTTTATTGGAAACCCTTACTGCTGTACATGATGAGATTAGATTCCCCTATAGTCCCTTTACATCCCATTTTAGGGGGGTAAAGGGATTATAGGGTACTATAAAGAAAAAAGGGAACTATAACAAAAAAAGTCAATAGGGGCATTTAAGAATTTTTATGAAAAATTACAAACATATAACTCGAGAATAGAAACAAAAACTTGTTACATTTTTTTGTATTCTGATGTTTTTGTACTTTGATTTTTATTCTTATACGTAGTATTGAAAAATACTGTTTTCCCGAAAATTTTCGATTTCGGGATTTTGATGCCAATATATGTTTGAAGATTTTCTGAATACGTTTTGACTATTTTTGGAGTGATGTCCGGCTGTCTGTCTGATGTCTGCGGTCGATTTCTTGTGTGATAGCATCTACAAATATTAATGGATTTTCACGAAACCTTATATCCGGCTTTGTTGACAAGATATCTAGAACTAGATAGAACTTTTTTTAATTCCAGCGAAAAATTTGAATTTTATTTGAAACTAGCAGCATACCCGTTCTTCGTACGGAGTATATAATATAAAGAAACTTGAAATTCATAATCATGCCCAAATTCTTATAGTATACTAAATGACATGTTTAATCAAAATATTCTGTTAAAATATTTAATATAATGCTCCTAAAAAGAAGTTTAAGAATCTCTGTTCTCGCTATATAAAATTATCTTCATCGACATATCTGAAGAATAAAACATCTTGGACCCCTTATGTAAGCAAATATAAAAAAAATATGGAATTGAATCAATATATGCAAAATAAAAGCGTTAAAATTGTATGGGACCCGTACTAATTATATAAGCGAATATTAGAAAATATAACCTGTATTAGTAGATTACATGTATAAATTGAAAATACCAATAAACCCGTAATCTTTAAATCTGAAGACAGTCATTTATTCCAATATATGTCAAAATTAAAGTACTAAAATTATATGGGAAGATATACCCGTACTACTTATAATGTCCGATTATTAGTAGAAGATTACCCGTTTTGCAATATGAGTCACAAATGTTTTTTGGTAAAATACAACAGACGACGTAATAAATTGAATATATAATTAATCCCCTTAATCTTCATACCAGAAGACTGTACTTGATTCCAATATATATGCCAATATATGTCAAAATATATGCCAATATACCTGTACTACTTATATTCTCGTAGGTTAGAAGATATACCCGTGCATTCCTAGAAGATTACTCGTACAACGTACAATATGCGTGTGTCAGCAATTTTTGCCACAATAAAACAATGGCGTAATAACTTAAAAATATCAATAATCCCTGAATCAATAATTCCGGAAAATATCAATAATAATAATGTTTAAACCTGAAGAGTATAATTGATATTATCCAGTCCAAAATGAAATGTCAATGAAATTTATTTTATATACATATCTTCATTATTCAAATCGGAAAGGATTTAATAAAAATCGTCTGCCGCATAAACACATTGGATTTCAATCCGTTGCTAAGCGACATGATATCATTTGCTTCAAATAAATTGGTAGAAAACATATCGTCTAAATAGTTATATTTCTATGGAACATTTGGCGACAGTTTCGTCAAATTAGCGACATTTTAAAAAATCGCCAAATTTATCGCCAAGTGGGACTGTAGAACTGACAGTTCCACTTTGCGACAAATTGACGAAATATCATCACAATACTATCCCCTAACAAAAAACAATTAATATCATTTATGTAGCGCAATTTTATCAATTTCAAGATATTTTTATAGATTTGAAAACATTTTTATCAATTTGGTGACATTTTAAAAATTCGCTAAATGTATTACTAAGTAGGATGGTTGGTCTGACAGATAAATGCTAACCAAATATCATTTCAGTACTCTCTTCTAACAAAACAAAAAAAAATTTCATTGATATGTAGAAGACCCAAGCCACACGACCAACCCGAAGGTTTATGGCAGGTGTTTGTGTGTCGTTTATATCAATTTGGCGACATTTCCGTCAATTTGGCAAAGTTTAAGAAAAGTTGTCAAATTAGCGATATCCCTCCAAATTCGTAGCTTTGAATTTTCAGATCTGAATGAAACATTCTTATCCCGTTTCAATTTACTAAATGAAAACACTACAATTGTATTAGAAGATATACCCGCTCTACTCTTTTTCTGTTTCAACAATCGGCTATATGAATTTATTGGCTAAACACAATATATGAGTTTAGTAGCTAAATACGATATAAGCTTGAAAACTCTTTGCCAAAATAAATGAAATTGATGTACGCAGTCAGCAATTAATATAATTAAAAGAAAAATCAAACCGTCCATTCATAAGATATACTTTTATATCCATTTATCCATTTATTTATTATTTAAATCGAAAAAAAAATAAAAACATTAACAAACACATTTAATTTAATTGCGATGCCGAGCAACATGATATATCCTCCTAAAATGTTAAAATTTATTAACCACTAACAGCACACCCGTTATTTGTACGGAGTGTATAATTTAAAGAAACTTAAAGTTCGCAATCACGTGCAAATTCTGTTAAAATATTAAATTTATTGCTCCTAAAGAGAAGTTTAAGAATATATGTTCTCACTATGCAAAATTATCTTCACGATCAGATCTGAAGAATAAAACATCCTGCCCCCTTTTGTAAGCAAATTTACAGAATAAAAAATAGGAATTGAATGAATATATGCAACCCCGTACTAATTATATTGTCGCAGATCAGAAAATATGCCAATGTGTTAGTAGAAGATTACCCGTATTACAATATGCGTCTCAAAAATATTTGCCAAAATAAAAGAGATGACGTAATAAATTGAAAACATCAATAATATCCGTACTCTTTATACCAGAAGGTCGTAATCGATTCCAATATATGCCAATATATATCAAAACATATGTCAATATACCTGTACTACTTATATTCTCGTAGATTAAAAGATATACACGTGTATTTGTAGAAGATTCGTACAACATACAATATATGAGTTTAAACAATTTTTGCCATAATAAAATAATTGCATAATAACTTGAAAATATCAATAATCCTTGAATCAATAATCCCCGAAAATATAAATAATAATAATTTTTAAACCTGAAGACCGTAATTGATATTATCCAGTCAAAAATGCTATAAGAAAAATCAAATCGTTCTTTTCTAAAATATATTTTTATATCCATTTATTTATTATTCAAATCGAAAAAATAGTTATTAAAATTAACAGACAGATTTAATTTAATTGCGTTTCCGAGTAACATGATATAAGATAGAATCTTATAACATGTTAAATATGCCATGTCTTATAACATAAACTGCGAAATTAAATAACGATTTTGATTTCTCTATACTTCTCATTGCTCCGTAAAAGCTTGTTTTAAATAAACCATGAACCATGGAGATAGATTTCCCCTTTAAATCATGTTTCAAACAATTCATGTTTTCAGAAAGTGACTAATTAACGCAAAAAATCTCCCATCAAACTCAGAGATTAAATTTTAATTCACCTTCAAACGATTTTCAAGCTTTTCGTTTGGATAAACCACGGAGTAAGGGAGTAGAACTCCTAGGAAAAAGTTCCGTTTTTCATTAATATCTCGACAACCCCAGGTCTTAGAAACTCGAAACTTGGACAAAATTTATGGGGGGATATTTCAAGGCTATTCACCAAATTTCATTAAATTCGGTTCAGCCGTTTTTCCGTGATGATGAGACAAACGAAAATTTCGTTTTTTACTAATATCTCGAGAACCACTGGTCGTAGAGACTCAAAACACGGATATAATTTTAAGTGGGGCTATTTCTGGGCTACCCACAAAATTTCATCAAATTCGGTTCAGCCGTTCTTCCGTGATGGTGTGACAAACAGACAGACAGACAGACAGACAGACAGACAGACAGACAGATTTTCATTTTTATTTATATAGATTTTATATTTCATTAAAGTGGCAGCATAGAGCAAAATTTGACATAATCATGAATAAAAGGGTTTATTTATGGAATAATGATCATAACTTAATAGTTTCAATCATTGTTGTAAAAAATAGCAGCGATACAATTTATTTTGTTCGTGACTTTAATATCTCCACTTGGGGGAGCGGGGTGTAAGTTACATCCCCGGGGGGTACATTGTGAAATATGGTATCAATCCAAAGACTTTTCCAAGTTCTTTAAAGTGAAGTATAATACGATATAGTTGTACTCAAAAAAGCAATCTGGTATGAAAAAGTCGATCTGAGTCAGTTAATTTTGTATGATAATATACCTGGATATAAACAGTGTGTTTTATGAGTTTATGAGAAAGTCTGGACTAACCTTGCACTTCTATTTCATCAATTATTTTCCCACTCAACCAAAATATTTTTCTTTGAACGAAAAACCATCTATGTGCTTCATATATTATATAATTTTTGCTGTTTACTGTAAGAGGTCTGAATAAAAAAGGATTTCTCTAATTTCTTTTTCAGATTTCAAGTATTCAAAATTCAATGCGTCACATGAATATAATCGATTTGCAGTAACCCGTGTAAACGTTAAATTGCTTTTCCAAAGGTGATTTTCTTCAAGCTAGATTTAATTTTTATATCTTGTTTATTTAATTACTTTAAACGCAAAATTGGATCATTTATAAACTGAAAGAATGGTTTCTTTGGATGTTCTAATTATTTTAATTATTCTAAATATTTTCAAAATGTTATACATTTCTAGAATTAAAAACATTTTCATTTCTGTTTATTTGCAGATGAACAAATATATTTAGAGGTTAAAAAACTATTTGAATAATTTTCTGTATTTTAAAATAATTAATCAAAATATGGTTATATATTTATCTTACAAAAGTACCATAGTGCAAAAAACATTATTTGCATATTGTGTACACATTTTGAATGATGTATGGAAACTAATATTTTTTAAGTAATCTTATTTCTGAAGTTTATTGAGTTAATCTCAAGTGCATAATTTTCTGCATTTCATATGTATTGCTGAAATATTGCTCGTAAAATATCAAAAATTTGTCTGTGTACTTTCACTTTTTGACCCTGAATACCTCGATTTATTCTTACCATTTTATTCCTTTTGTAATTCGTTTTATTCAGCATTAAAATATAAAACTGCATTGTAGAGATATCTTACGGCTTTTACCATTTATCTTACGGCAAATTTTACCATTATCTCCAATAAATATATTCAACCTTTACTGACGAAATTTAATTATTTGAATACATCAAATACTTTGCCAATAAACTTGCTGCAACTGCAAATTCTTTTTCTAATTCGACAAATTATTGTAGCTGAAATTTTCATAATTTTCAGTTTATAATCAATTTTTCCAATGATAATCTTTATATTTTTATTTTCTCATATGTAGCATCGAAAAGTATTGTTTTCACAAAAATTTTCGATTTCGAGATATTGATGCCAATATATGTTTTAAGATCTCCTGAACACGTTTTGACTATTTTTGGAGTGATGCCCATCTTTCTGTCTGATGTCTGGGGTCGATTCTTGTATACAGGATACCGAATTTTCAAATTGTTTCTTGTACAATTTGAAAAGAAAATGGATCCCGATATGAGATTGTCGAGTTGAGCTACATTCAAGTTAATGTAATTAGTTAGTTTCATTTAAAAAACTTTGTTTATACTACAGTAATTTAAACTTTGAGGCGTTTCGTTTGCCTTTAAATATTTCTTTCATTAGAATTAAAAATTATTTACTTTTGAATATAAAAATCTTAAAGAATCTAAATATTTATAGATGTAAATAGGCTTGTAAATATCAGTTATTTGAATATTTTCAAATTTAAATAATTGATCAATTTTATCTGAAAATACTTTTATATATTTGGAAATTAGAGTCAATTTCATTTTAATATTCTGACAATTACAGGGCAACAGTGCATATTTGAATTCGAAAAAGAATATTACCGCGTTCTTTAACAAGCATTGCAAGTGTTACAGTCCCTGATGATACAAGTTATTGACAGTAATTTATTGCCTTCCATATACGCGTTCCTTTCGTTCCTTGTGTCGATTCTCTCTAATTAGATAACGCTCCACAACTTCGCAATTGGTTTATTTCGCCTATCTCTCTTTGCTGCTGAGTTTGTATCCTACCTTTTTAAATAATTCGCTCGGGCAGGTACAATCATTTTTATCCGATCGGAAATGGTCACTTTCTAATGTACACTCTTGGATATTTTCTTACAAAGCTATTAGCGTGCTTAAGAACTTTCACAGGAACTCTATTTGCAGTGTATTGTGGCAATGTACGATTGCACGAAAATTAAAGTACAAGTGCCCTTCAGTCCTCTAAAATAATATTTCAAAATAAAATCGTCCGACCGTGAATCCAGAGAGAGAAATCCTTCTTTGGGGACACTGGGATGTGAACAAAAGGAGCTCTTCAATCCGCTGCTTTCCGTAATGTAGATTCATCAATCACTGCCATAAAGAACACTTGGCGAGAACCTCACGATTACATGCTCTTTGGAAACGCCCAACATGAGAAGGGTCAAAAAATGGAGTATTGCTCTCCAAGATGGATCATTCCCATACATTTTCTTTTCTTTTTTTACTGTATTTTAGTTCAATTTATTACTGAACTTAATTTTTACTTTTCAAACTCGCTTCTGTTTAAAGTGGTATTAAGATTTCTTAGAAAAATATAAGCAGGAATCAATTGAATTCATTCATTCAATTTTTCTAAAGGAGTAGTCGCCTTTTAAACGTGAGTAATATGCCCTAAATAAGCGTCTAAACACTCTAGCCATCTACGCGAGCTAATACGTGGATACGCCGCTGTCGTGCGGGAAATGTACAAATTGTCGTGAGGAAAATGGTGTCCGCCACAAGACAAGCGTGCCAAAATACATATACACATATTTCATGTAATACGAAGTTAAAAGGATAAATAAGATAATTGTATGTATAACATGGACATGCTCAATTCCTCTTTCCTGCATGCTTCATCCCCTAAAAAACGCGTTTCATAGGGAAGATTGCGTTTCGCGCCCTTGCTATATATAGCTTTGAAGAGAAGTTTCACTTTAAAATTCATAGAAAATTTAGAAGTAGTTTAATTTTAAATCTTTTTATTAAAATGTGAAGATACCATATAATGCTTATGCCAAAAATACGAATTATGCGACTCTTTAATTTTCGAATGTTACAATATACAATGCAATATTTTTAATTATTCATATTTCGATGAATTTTCAATTTTTTTAAAAGTACGAGGAAATTTGACAAATTCGGTTTAAAGCTCACTGAAAAGATCTTTTCTTGATCCTTCCGGTGGTATCAAGATGGAAACGCTGCGATTAGATTTTCCATCACCAAGGCACCAGTTTGTGCAAAAATCGTTCAAAATGACGCTTTAACGTTTAATAATTCAACTGATTTTGAAATGTTAAAATATCTCAACGGGATGGTGGTGGTGGTGGTGTGTGTGTGTGTGTGTGGGGGGGGGGGTTCCTTTCGGGAGTCGAGGCATCTGTACCAAATTTCATTACTGTGGGTCGCTTAGATTCTCAGATCCAACTTTCTAATTAGAAAAATCTATACTATCGAGAAAGGGTCAAAAGAAAAATTTGCACCTCGAACTTATTAGTGTAATAAAACCAACCCCATTTTTCAAACTTCAGAACTTCCTGAGGTATTAGGATAATTGTCGTAATTTTCAACATCTCAAGATTGCAGAAGTATCGATATTTTGCCAAGCAGTTTTGTCAATTAGGGAGTCGACAGAAATTGAAATTCTGTTTATTTGAAAAATTTAAAAATAATTTTGCAGCAGATGATCTGTTCAAGTCATTCGGCAGCAAAATTATGATTCTCAACTAGTTAATATTTCACGTCGTCTGTGACTACTTTAGACTATTTAAGACCTTAGTTCTAAATCCAGGAGTTTTTGCATTCCAGAATTATAGACATTTAGACAACATTCACGACTTAAATCGACACACAACGAGTTATGAGAGTCTTCAGAAAGAAAAGTAAATAACTGATTTGGCTAGTAAAGATGGTTAATTTTATAAATTAGGGACACTTTAAAGTTTAATTTTGAGTTTAAAAGTAAATATAATTTTTTCATAATTGCCTAGAGGAGGTTATTATGATCCAAATAAAGTTTGCCAAATAAAAATATTTTGAGTTAATTCTGGGTTATCATGCTTTGTGGATGTTATGTTTTGCTATTTTTAACTATTTCTTGAGCTAAAAGAGAAATGGAAGGAAAAAAAATTCGAAACCTAACTTTTTGTCTTTCCATGTTTTTAGACATATTACAATATAACATAAAGATAAGAAAAACAAATTTCAAATAATTCGATAATATGCTCTACAAAGGCATTCGGATATCATAACGCAGGATCCTGGAGAATTTCAAATTCCAAAGCTTCTAATATCTAAGTCAATCAATCACTAAATCTGATTCATAGAATTAAGTTTCTCAGGCTACATTGTATTGAGCGTTAACTCATCGGAAAATCAAACACTCATCTTCGGATGTTCAGACGAAGCTGTCCATAAGTTATACTGGAATGTTTATACTTTTTCTGTTTTAAAATAGCTGCAAGGTTATTTTATTATTAGCTAATTTACTTTTTAAACAGTATCTCGTTCATAACTAAAACACTATAAAATAATCCTCATTTATATTGTCTTCATATTTCTATATGCGTACTAGAGTTTTTACAGTTGAAAAATGTTTACTTTGCAAAAGAATGTAAATGGAATAAATCATTCCCACGATTATAGATTCATTAGATCTTTGAATTGCTTAATGTTAAAAGGTTTTATGCTATAACGTTAAAATGTTTTATGCTATAATGTTAAAAGGTTTTATGCTATAATGCTAAAAGTTTTTTATAATCTAAATAAGCTTTACAAAATAAATATATATTAATTTGATTTTGAGTTATCGTGTATTGCAGCGTCTTTTCGATCTCTTGCAAAAACGAAACACTATAAAATAGTATTTATATTTTCCTAATTTATTCCCATATTTATATTTACCTTATATTTAGCTATGCCGTGGGTTTTTACGCCTGATAAATTTTTCTTTTTTTTAAAACCCCTTGCCTTTTTGATCTTTTTTAATGTTTTTTTCTTTTGATCTTACTGAATTGTCGTCATTAACCATTCAAAAACGTTGCTATCTGCAATCTACAGCGAAGGCATAAATTATAGAAAAATTATTCATACGACTTAAGAAAGAAAAGAAGCAAATTTGAAGCCGGCCATGACTTAGTAATAACCGCTCTCGTTGAAGCTGAAAGAAACTACATTGAAATATGAGACAGGCTGAACAATTGAATTCCAACGCTTTCAAAAACCTGCCTTCGGAAATAAAACTCCTCGCAACCTACAATCTAGTAACGTTAAGATTTCAGAAATAGAATGAGAAATCTGTATGACGGAAGAATTATAGTCCATTAAGAAGAACGGGTGAAGGAAATAGTCTGAGTCAAATAAGTAGACTCATGGCTACTTAACAGTTATTATCCATCATATATTCATTGAATGAATGGTCACAGCTTATATAGTAATTGCTGAGTGCTTTCTTGGTTTAAGCTTTAGCAGTGATTGATGTTATTTCATATACATTCAAAATGTATGATGTGAAATGCTGGGAGCTCTTTCTTAGTATTCTTGATTTAGGACACCACTTGGCTAATCATACAGGACTGCAAAATATGGCCTTGTGATTTTTCTTCATGGGGAGGAATCATAGGTTAAAGCATAAAATATTGACATAAAACAAATTCTGAAGATATTTTGCCATCTCAGGTAATCAAATTATCCATCTCCAGCTGCCAGGCAACGCAATATTCACTGATATGGTTACGTTTATTTGTGTATTTCAGGTCTTTCTTTTCCTTTGACCCAGAGCGGCCGACCTACACGAAGCTGTAAGGAATCTGTTTGGACTGCCGGGATAATACCTCACAATTTAGATCGAAAGCCAGTGGGGGTAACATCCACAGAAACGATACCCTCCTTCCATTATGGTGTCCCTACCTATTCGCCCCGGAGACGATTCGCCCAACCTTGCCCACCCCACCATTCCATTGTCCCAGAATGACATGAAACATCACCACTCAGTGGGAGAGTGTCATCTCCTTTGGCCTCAGATATAGGTATTTTTAGTAGGGATTATATCGGAACATACAAGGAAATCTCGAAAGCCAAACACTCGTTCTCAAAAATAAAAGCACGATAAAATACAGTGGATTCTCGTTAAGACGGCATACGTTTAAGATGGATTTCGGGTTATTACGTACAAATACAGATTCCTCGGTTAAAGTCTATAGACGTTGCATGTTATAAACATCGCTTCATACATTGGTTCATTCCTTAAGATAGATGCAATTAATTTAATTTTTTAATCAGTAGAAGATATTCCAGAACATATTTTTGAGAAATTGACTAAAATTGAGAATGACATAAAGAGAAGACTGTTTAACCAGAAGAAACAAATAAATATTACTTCATTTTAAAACTACTAATACCTATAACTACATTTTGTTTATGCTTTCAATGTTAATATTTTTTCATATTTACCTCATTATACATATTAAAATGTTTTGATTAAAATTATGTTTTTTTGGTTTTAAGATTTGTATTTTTAAATGTATCTAGTATGTTACATAAAAGTATATTACTATTTTACGCCAGATTTGTGGACTGCTACTATAATGAACTTTCGCTAATACGTACAATAAATGTTGGCCCTTGACTGTCCGTCTTAAAGAGTGTAAAAGTAAATTTTTAGGATATCCAAATTATGATATTTTCCCTTGAAATTTTACGAATATTTATAAATATATTTTTCATGTATTTCAAATGTGTATTCATGTGTCATGTATTTCAAATGTTTCAGCTGATTTAGGCATAAATACTTTTCATAAAAATATAGACAAAATTATATTATAAAGTGATGCGATATATATATACGAGTATATATATCTAAAATTTCAAGTTTTTATTCATTTCATTTCTTTTATCCTGTGAAAAATTATAATCGTACCAGGACTTGATCAGCACTAGGGTAACTTATCTATCAAATGTAGTGATATTCTGTCAAGTAGTTTTTCAGTTAGAATAGATACATACTTTGCACACACAGACG
Source organism: Amaurobius ferox (assembly GCA_951213105.1). Classification (NCBI taxonomy): domain Eukaryota; kingdom Metazoa; phylum Arthropoda; class Arachnida; order Araneae; family Amaurobiidae; genus Amaurobius; species Amaurobius ferox. Next base: position 76,400,181 of record OX578134.1, read on the forward strand.
TCACTCTGAAATTAGTTTTTTCGGGTTCTAGAGTGCTCGAAATGTGTAGATCCATCGAAAACTCGAACTGCGATTTTCGGTACGATTTCAATACTTTTCCTATGCATTACCTTGTAGGGAAAGTAAAAGTAATATAGCAGAGTCTAATAATTCAAATCAGAGGCAGATGATGTTAAATTTATGTAGAAAGGGTTATTGTGCGAATCAAAATGAAATTCCAATAACTTGTTATCGATATTCGAATATGGTAGAATTTAGTTAAGTGATCATAGACATTTTTTTTTAATTTTTTTGTGCAAGTATCTACTATAATATGAGTGATTCAAATCGGTTCCATACATAGTTTTATTTATATTTTAAAATAACTAATATTACCAGTTGTAAATTAATTACAAAAATATTTCTTATATTTTTATTACAAACAAAATTTAAGGGCGCCTTAAAATTTGGGGGACCACGACCCCGTGAGTTAATCATGCCCTGCAGATGTACTCGTCTTAATAGAAAAATTTTTGGTGGTCCTTTACTCCAAGTAAATGATGTAAATTATGCATTTATTGAATAATTACATTCCTTAGAATATCTGGGGGGCTACAACCCAGTGGTTAGCACGCGGAAATTGCACTCGGTCGACCCGGGTTCGAATCCCGTCACTGCCAAAACTGCCCCCGTGTTCACGAGAAGTACGATCACGTTTAACATGTGGATCCATAAGTTCTTCGGAGAGGTTGGTGGTAGGGGAAGGAGGGTGCGGTCCCTGTGGATGTATCCCCCCACTGGATTCCAGTCTAAATTGGGTGGCACTTCCGGGTCGTTCAGACAGATACCTTATACCTTTCTGATAGGTCGGACGGTCTGGGTCGAAGAATACTTAGAATATCTGTAACAACAGAATTTTGTCAACAAATTATATATACGTGTTAAATATTTATAACCATTAGAAACAAACATATTTTAGTCCAATAAGAAAACAATTTGTCAACAACAATTTTTTGGGGGCAACTTATACTTTACTATAGTATAAATGCATAAGTAGTGTAAATAAGGGGGTTCTGGACCAGCAGGTGCTATACTTTAACATGGGGCTCCTGCAGGTGCTATACTTCCCCATGCTAAAACATAGACGCACCGGGTGGAGAGAGGGCGGAGCTTCGCCTTGCCACGTGATTTTTTTCTATGAATGGAGATTTTTTATCAGTCAGATAAGATTTTTTATCAGTCAAGTAGTGTAAATAAGGGGGTCCTGTGTCTGTGCTGTAACACTTAATAAACTAATTATTATTCTTAACTGCATTTTCATATCATTGCTTTAATACGGCAGTTAATATAAACTATAACTTTGATAAACTTAACTTCTAATTGATAAGATGACTTAGCTTATAGTCTAATACGACTGACATCAAAGATTTCCCGTGTAATATGGATAACATTTAAGCTTTCGTCAACTGAAACATCGGTATCCGAATTGGGATATGATCTAATATTAATATAGTCATGTTCACTACTATTTTTAATAATAACAGAATTATTAAGGGACATGTTACTGGGGAAGAAAAAATTGAATATTATTCAAGCAACGTGTGCTCAGAGAAATAATTGAAGAAACACATATGCAAGTAGTGTAAATAAGGGGGCTCTGGACCAGCAGGTGCTGTACTTCACTACTTGGGGGTCCTGCAGGTGCTATACTGCCCCATGTTAAAACATAGACTCACCGGGTGGAGAGAGGGCGGAGCTTCGTCTTGCCACGTGATTTTTTTCTATGAATGGAGATTTTTTATCAGTCAGATAAGAGTAAGAACGATGTTATTAATCAGCAGGTAGATATGAATTTTTTTTTCCCACAGTATAAATCTAATCAACTTTTTAGAGAAAGTGAATTCATTTACATACATTGCAAGAAGCTGTCTATGATCAAGTAGAATCATGATGAATTATATTAAGATACATTACTTTTTACAAGTATACTGGCTGAATTCAATTTAATTAAAGGTGCTCTAACATGTTAAAGATGCTTATGGATCAAAATCTGGAATGATTGAAATATATATATACATATACACATTGAATGCTCAAGATATACAACGAAATGAAATTTGCAAGCAAAGATTAGATAATTTATACTGTGGGAAAAAATTCATATCTACCTGCTGCTTAATAACATCCTTCTTACTCTTATCTGACTGATAAAAAATCTCCATTCATAGAAAAAAATCACGTGGCAAGACGAAGCTCCGCCCTCTCTCCACCCGGTGAGTCTATGTTTTAACATGGGGCAGTATAGCACCTGCAGGACCCCCAAGTAGTGAAGTACAGCACCTGCTGGTCCAGAGCCCCCTTATTTACACTACTTGCATATGTGTTTCTTCAATTATTTCTCTGAGCACACGTTGCTTGAATAATATTCAATTTTTTCTTCCCCAGTAACATGTCCCTTAATAATTCTGTTATTATTAAAAATAGTAGTGAACATGACTATATTAATATTAGATCATATCCCAATTCGGATACCGATGTTTCAGTTGACGAAAGCTTAAATGTTATCCATATTACACGGGAAATCTTTGATGTCAGTCGTATTAGACTATAAGCTAAGTCATCTTATCAATTAGAAGTTAAGTTTATCAAAGTTATAGTTTATATTAACTGCCGTATTAAAGCAATGATATGAAAATGCAGTTAAGAATAATAATTAGTTTATTAAGTGTTACAGCACAGACACAGGACAACTTCACCACAAGACACTATATTACAGAAATGATTTCATACTGCATTCCTGCTATGCCTGTATCTCAAAAACAACAGTGGTTAAAAGAAGTTGAGATGGCACGCTGGAAAGGTCTACGGTAGTCTAGAATGTTTTTTTAAAGTCGTATGGTTGTATCTTCAAAAGCGAGAAAAATTTGAATTTCAGAAAAACAGCAAATTTACAGTTTTCTTCATTTTATTCAGACAGCATATCTATATGAAAATTTCATCTGAGTTTGACCAAATTTCCAGAGATGCTCACAAATAGTGCAAGTGAGATAGGTTCCCTAAAAAATTTGAATTTCCAACTCAAAGCCTTTTCTTATTTTAAGCTAAAATTATTCAAAAACTCATATATTTTTAATATCAAATATATAATCATTTCTGTACATTTCACTTATGGTGAGACCAGTAGAGAAATCTATTTAACATCAAAAGATTTTTTCCACGACTTGATTTTATGTATGTTATTTGAGACGACATGTTTACCATTGTTGTAATTATTTATTTTCTTCGTCCAATATTCTAAATCCTTTGTTCAAACAAAAACTTAACAGTGGAGAGTTTAGGGACAAATTGAGCAAGAGGAGCCAAAACATAGGGGAAAAATCCCTCCTTTTTTTTGTCTTCCTCTGAACCTGGGGATGAAATTCGAAGACACCCGGGATGAATGATGAATGAATGTCATTGGATGATGAATTGGGGTCGGGAAGTGTGAAAGTCATTATGGGCGAATTTGGGGTAGAACCCTTATGAGCTGAAGTCATCACCACAAATCTTAAGTTCCAGATCATTTAGGAATTTCAGGTCCTGACAGTTTATGAATGCTCAACGTTCGGTTTGACACGCAAATCTAAAATCTCGAATTCGAATTTTCAATCGGGTCACTATAGTTTTCAAATACATTATGTACCAAGTATTGGAAAGTAAAAGTGTTTTAATATCCGATATGACGAATTTCGGAGGTCGAAAGTCGATCCTATTTTGAGTGTATGTATGTATCTTTGTATCTTTATATGTATATAGAAAAACTCTCGAAAATTCTGTCTTATGAGTAATATTAAAAACAGGCTTATTTATGGTATATTTCCTGTAAAATTAATACAATGAAAGCGGTGAACTGGCGATCACTCTATTTCAACCAACGTTTAAACACTAATTAAAAACACTAACCTTAATAACACCAATTCAACTTTAAAAACACTGTGCAATGAATATTATATATAATTTTTTTTACTGTGAAAGAAGTGAATTAATTGCATTATATAGAGAAAGTCATGTGATGCCATCCTCAATTTTTTTTTTATTGTGAAGTATTCAAGACCATAAACATTCCAAGAAGTAATGAGCAGCGGGGTGTTAGGGGAACGCTTAACCATGATTATTTTTCGCTATTTTCAGTTGTATTGGTTCGATTCAAGAAATCTTAGTGTGTGTGTGTCTGTAGCCGTGACATTCCCGCCTAACGAATTGATGCCGAATATGTATGAAGGAATTGCTTGGACTACATATTCTTACGTTTCCTACATATATATGGATATACATAGTTTCCTACATATATATGGAAAATATTGTGACGGCGTCGAAAATTTGAATTCGAGTTTTCGACAGAAGAGCGCGTTTCAATCATCCTTGATCTCGAATTAAATTTTTTTAGGTGATATTTCTGTATGTGTGTGTGTGCGTGTGTATGTGTGCGTGCGTATGTATGTGTGCGTGCGTGCGTGTGTATGTGTGTGTGCGTGCGTGCGTGCGGGTGCATGTGTATGTGCGTGCGTGTGCATGTTTGTGTGTGCGTGCGTGCGTGTGTATGTATATGTTCGTGCGTGTGTATGTGTGTGTGCGCATGCGTGTGTATGTGTATGTGCGTGCGTGTGTATGTGTGCGTGCGTGCGTGTGTATGTGTGCGTGCGTGCGTGTGTATGTGTGTGTGCGTGCGTGTGTATGTGTGTGTGCGTGCGTGTCCGTGAAACTGTGGACGCGATATCCCACAAACGAATGGAGCATTTCTAAAGTAATTCGATACTGTTATTACGACCCGTGAATATTTTAATCGAGATCAAACGTTCGGTAGACACCCAAATTTTTGAATGAATTGTCGAAAAAATTATTAAAGAACTCAAGACATTCAATAAGGTTAAATAAATATTCATTTTGTAAGTAATTTTTATACTAAAATGAGTTATACAAACTTTAGAACGTTAGCTTGAACTGTATTCGAAATATTGTACGTTTTTCAAATAAACATATCTATAAATTCATATAAATTAACAGTAGCATGTATATTCAAATATGTAATATTTGGCAAAAAAATGTGGATACATTGGCAACTAATTTGGTGAAATATCGCCAACTTGACGATATTTTGATGTGGGACCAACTTGGTAAAAATGTCGCCAAATTGGCAAAAATGACACTAAAAATACGAAAATTCAGTTTAACGTATTTTAATTAACAAATTCTAATTAATATATTACTCGTATAATACAATGGAATATATTGCTTAGCAGATGCTAGCAATATTTCCAATTGTCCAGTTAGATTTGGGCGAAATTAATTTCGTTCGTGTTTTCGTATTTGATATGCTGTCATCTAGAGTAGCGGCAAATGTCAGTGTACATTTTAGTGTTAAAAATATTGTGCCATAGATCTTATCTATCATTATTTTGCACTAAAAGTACTTATATATGTAGGAAAAGTCATATGCTGTCCACATCAGATTTTTTTTATATTCGGTTCTCTCCGACTTTAGAAGCTCCGATTTTAGCAAGCTTAGTATATATTGCTAGTTGTTACCTGTTTGCGTAGAGGGTGATTTTGGCGTGTATTGGACAGCGGATGAGTAATTCAGAATACATTATTCTTTATTTTAGGTTCGATTTGAACATTATTATTTGTACCTATTATTAGTTATGACCTGTTTGTGTAACAGGCTTGCTCTGGGTATGTACCATGCATTTGTAATCATTAAACTGAGTATATTTTAAAATTGTGTAACTAGTTGCTGTTATCGTTACTGATATGGATAAATCATGTGTTTAAATCTAAAAGTTAGAATACATTCTACAGGATGTCACATTTAGTATGAGCTATATTATTTATTGAAGTGTAACTTCATGCTTAGTGGAGGGGTTAAACATTGAGAATAGGGATATACAGAAGTAAAATGATGAAAATTATTATTTTCGACTTTCAGAAAATTCTAGAATTCTAGAATTCATTTTCGAAAGTTTTACTGTCGTGCACCGTCCTTAAATGAACATTTTTGAAAATCTCTATCCTTGTTGGGGGTTTTATCAAATGGTCGGCCCAAATACCAAATTTTACGTCTCTATCACATTTTAAAGAAGGCGTTTCTCATTTATTAGGAGAGTCGCACATTTTTGTATGCTTAAACCCCTAAAGTAGAAAGTATTGGAAAGCTGAACATTCTTCCGTTCACACACTTTCTTCCTTTCGAACTATCTACCAGTACACTAAATTTTAAGTTTCTATCTCATCTCGAAGCATGCTTTTTTATCGTTTCACCGTTAGAACGTTTTTCTATGGAGCACTCCTCGAAATGAACACTTTTTAAAATGTCTATTATACTTTTGGTTTTTTATCAGATGATTGGTCTACAAACCAAATATCAAATTTCTATCACATTTTGAAAGGGGTGTTTAACATTTATTCGGAAAATTAACATTTTGGCTTGCGGCACCACCTAAAGGGACAAATATTGGAAATCTGAAATTACACACTTTATTCTTTTTGAACGGTTTAGTCATACACCAGATTTTAAGTCTCTATCTCGTTGCAAAGCATGTTTTTCTATTATTTCACTTTTCGAACATTTTGGTGTGGAGCACCCACTGTACAGAACATTTTTGGAAATTTAGATTTTTCCAAGGGATTTTATCGAACGATGGACTCGTGTACCAAATTGCAAGTCTCCATCTATTCGGGAAGTGTCTAAAAACGTGACAGATAGACTGACAGACAGACAGACGGACACAGACAGGCGGACAGATAGACAGACGGACACTTGACATTTTGTATATGAAGATATTTAAAGCCTGTATAAGGCGGAATATTAGTTTACATATAACTATTTTATCGATTATTCTTTCTTTTATACATTGGATGCATAAACTTCCGCATCCAACTTACAGGTATATTAATCAAAATGTTTAAGGCAAGGAGTAAGCCTATTTTTTTAATATAACATGACCTGTACATTGCGTGTTCATATTTCTAGAAACAACAAATTAACTGTTAAACATATTACCGTGTTATCTTTATCAAATATATTTATTGTAACAATTTATTTGAGTTTTTTTCTGGAAGCTAATACAAATAAGTAAAATAAAATGCAAACACACACATGTGTCTGATTGTTCCGAAAAACTTCTGAAATATATGGCTGGCTGAACAAAATATATAAAGATAAATGGCAAGTTATGAATATTTACAAGACATAGAAAATAGTTAATATTTCAGAATATAAACCGAATATTTAATACAGAAATATGATTCTCGAAAGGTTTTACTTCTCTGTTAAAGAACTGAAAATATTGTTTGGTCACAAAAACTAAAGATAACTTAGATTTTAAATTTTATATTATCTGAATTCTAAATTGGCATATAATGTGCATATGTTTGAGAATGTAAACACTCTGAAAATCAGATTGTAAAAATATTTAAATATTTATTCTATTTTAAATATTATTATAGCTTCAGAAAAAATTTTAAACTTTGAAGAAATGTAGCAAATGTAATCTGTGCTTTGTAAATCTTCGGGAAATATGAAAAATGTATACAATTGCCATTGTTTATTATCAAAACGAATTTTATGCAGCGGGAGCAGGAATTGTGTAGAACCATTTGGCAGGAATGTATGATGTGACAATTGAGCAGTGGTAAAGCTCCATAAAAGAATTTGGCGATAGTTAAAATCAGGGTACAATATTAGCAAATTAAAAGTTTCATGATGTATATTATAACACCTTTATGAATAAAATAAAATACAATAATTGAATTACAGTGAAAATCACGTAATTATATTTTGCGCTTTTGTTATTACAGTGGAACCCAATTTTGCGTTTCTCCGTAGAAGGAATTCAAAAACGTTATTTGAGGGAAAACACAACACACGGAAAACTTATCAAGATACTACCCATATCTTTATCAAGATACTACCCTGATCGGGTTTCCGAAATCCGATACTAAAGTGACAAAATCCAATTTCAACCATGAAAGAAACCTCCAAGTCCTAATAGCCAAGGAGAACACATATAGACAAGGATTTAATTTTAAAAGTGTTTATTGAATGCATAAACATATACAACTACTGGACGCCAAATAATATTTCAGTACAATTAAAAGAAAGGGTATTGCACTGGTCCGCTAAACTGACCAAACTCAAATACTTGTACATTTTATGGGACTTGTAAAACCGTAGTTATCTTGGTAAGAATCTGTAGACGCACCTTCTTATTTCATCTCGCTTAGCACACTATTCCAGTACTTCGACTCAGCATCGCTCTGGTCACAATCTGAGAGATTGATTCACCGATTCCCTTCTTTCTAAGACCAATTCGAAAGTTTTCCTTACCAAAAAGACCGCAAGAACTTGTTGTTGGCTTCATCATTTTTCTATTTATCTTTAATCAATAAAAGAAGTTGTGCAAAAGAACTTAAAATTCAAAAAGGAAAATATGGGAAATTATAACTATAAGTTATAGAGACTCCACAAACTCTACTTTAACTAGTATATAAAAATCAAGATGCGCCGCACTCTCTTTTAGTTCCACCTCCGATTCAATATCACCTGACCTGGTAGACATTTCGATAAACGTCTCTACTGAAAAATTACACAGCATGTGAAGATCTGGCGCCAATTGGATCAAAAATATATCTGCATCTTCGTTTATTTACAAAGAAAATATTTTACACATTTATTTTGAATAATATGCGATTAAAACTTACTTGGAATTATTTGGGTAAACACTATATACCTTGTCTTCCCTGACGCTTTGCTACTGTCATTGGATGATATTCTATATAACCATCGAAAAACGATGTAAAAATTGAATCAGAATTGCATAACTCCAGACATATTGCCATTTCGAATATTAAATTATATATAACAATATTGCTCGGGAATCCTATGCACTAACTCTATATGGTCATTTTGAAAGTTTGGTAATTCCTAACAGCATGATATTTTGTAACACTGTTTCTATATGTATCGGTATTGTTTGTGTGCAAAAGTTCCCGTTTCTAACATTTCTTTTCCTCTCAATATAATATGAATCCGAATTCTAATATAAATTATCAATTTCTTCAGTCCCGTTTCATGTTCTGACAATATGACTGTCACATAATTTACAATCTAAAGTCGAGCAGGAAATTAGATTGACCGTATTTTAAAAAGGTGTGATAAATTTCCGCCTCATTGCAAATCTCGCTGTGCTTTGTTGTTCAAATTTATATAACAACGGATGTTTCAAAATATAATTTAGAGTTATATATTGGTTTCGCTGTCTAGACAAATGGCAATGAATCTGCGACTGTGTAACCTATTAAGGACTATGCAGTCAAATACATGAGAAAGACATTTTGACTATTATGTTCGTAAAGGACGAATATATTCTACAATTCTAATTCTTTGAAAATAATTTCAATTTATTCAGTAGAAGGTTTTTAGAGATGAACGATAAGGAACCAGAAATTGCAATAAAAAATGCAGTTAATAAGTGGTTTAATGGTTTAATCTAATGCTATACGCGTTAATTTGAGTGTAAAACAATTATTTTTCATACCGAGACGGTTCGACCTACCCGAAAGTGTTAGGTAACTGCTTAGATAGCAGAAAGCGTGCAATCTAGTTTGGATCAGAACATGAAGGAGTTGTAACCACAGAGACCTTACCATATATCCTCTATCCCACCACCTCTCGGATGCACTTCTGGATCTAAAGATTGTCCGTGCTCTACGTAGACACGAAGATAGTTTTTGGCAGTGTGAATCGAACACACGGGTGTACCGTGTGTGATTCTAGCGTCATTGGGATTTCTCGGCCATGTACAACAATTTCAAAGTTTAAATAGTTTTAAATGGAAATGTGGGTCGGAAAAATTTTCGGAAATGGGAAAATTTTGGAAAATTTTTCCGCTATGTTTTTTAGAAAATTTTCCACATTTTTTTATTTAATTTAAAAATAATTTGTATATAATATGCTTTTTAAACTGTTTTTTTTTAAGAAGTAGCTTTACACGAAGTTTTTCCTCACTGAGTTTTCTAATTTTGAAAAGGAAAATGAAGGAGGGACGGGAGGGGGGGGGGAAGAAAGTGTGTATATGCACTTTATTTTAAAGAAAATAATGGATGACAACTAAAAGGGGTACAAATGACATTTTACTCATTCTCAGAAAAAAGCAAATAAAGTTTTAACATGCCTATTCCTTCAGTATTAAGTTCTCCAAGCTTTATCTAAAGAAATGGATTGTTTTCACAAGTTTTGCAAAGGGGGAATGCTTTAATGGCCCTAAGTATACGCTTAACTTATCTTACATATTGACTCTTCTTTTTGATGGTACTCGCTCGTTTAATTACAAGCAGGTATTTTTTAAACAATTTTTAATATTATATTAAATAATTTATTTTAAAAGTGCTTAATTACAATCATTTTTTAATTTATTTTTGCTGTAAATAAATTTTATATTTATACTAGCAGTATACCCTTTCTTCTTACTGAACATATAATATAGATAAACTTAAAATTCACAATCATATGCAAACTCCAATAATATACACAATTACATTGTTAATCAAAATATTCTATTAAAATATTTAATTTAATGCTCCTAAAAAGAAGTTTAAGAATCTCTGTTTTCGCTATACAAAATCTTCTTCACGGGCAGATTTGAAGAATAAAACATGCTAATGCCGTTTGCAAACAAATTAAAAAACTATGAAATTGAATCAATATATGCAAAATAAAATCGCTAAAATTGTATAGGACCGTACTACTTATATTCCCGAATATTAAAAGATATACCCGTGTATTAGTAGAAGAATACGAGTACTGCAACATATGAGTTTCTAACATCTTTTCCAAAATAAAACAGATGACGTAAATAGCAATTATCCAGTAATCTTTAAACCTGAAGGCCGCAATTAATTCCAATATATGCCACGATGAAGCGCTAAAATTGTATTGAAAGAATACCCATACTACTTATATTGTCGTAGAAGTATATGCCAGTGTGTTAGTAGAAGATAACCCGTATTACAATTATGAGTTTAAAAAATCTTTGTCAAAACAAAACAGATTACGTAATAAATTGTAAACATCAATAACCCCCGTAAAGATAACCCGTACTACAACATATGATTTTCTAAAATCTTTGTCAAAATAAAATAGATGACTTATAACAGATGACGCCAATATATGTCAAAATATATGCAATATACCTGTGCTACTTATATTCTCGTAGATTGGAAGATATACCAGTGCATTTTAGAAAATTACCCGTACTATGAAAATATAGAGTTTCAACAATTTTATCTTAAATAAAACAATGACAAAATATATTGAAAGTATCAATAATCCCTGAAAATATCAATAACAATAATGTTTTCACCCGAAGACCTTAATTGATATAATACCGTCAAATATGCAATATACATGAAATTTATATTATATACATATCTTTATTATTTACATCGGAAATAATTTAATAAATATCATCTGCGGCATAAACACATTGGTTTTAAATCAGTTGCTAAGCGATATGATACAGTTTTCTTCAAATAAATTGGTGGAAAAATATCATCTGCATAATGTTATCTCTATGGACAGTTTAATTGTGCGTCTTAATATCTAGCCAACCCCTGGTCCTAGAAACTTGTTATATAGACTAAATTTTAAGTGGGGCTATTCCAAGTCTATCCCGAAAATTTCATCTAATTCGGTGCAACCTTTCTCCCATGATGATATAATAAATAAACACAGAAATAAACACACAGACAGATTTTCAATTTTATTTATAGGTATTAAAAATAAATATATAAATTTTATGTTTATATATTAAATAATTTATTTTTATACATATAATAAACTAGTAATTAATTTTTTATTTTTGTTATTTTTTAAGAAGAAGATAGAATGTTTCCCTTGAATAAATTATCAGTAGATATTGAAAAAAATGCAATATATTATTTTATATATTTTTTTAATTATAATCAGTTTTTATGGTTTTTTAGAATAATATATTTCATTATTTACTTTTTATATCTATAATACACAGTAAGTGATTTATGATTCTGATAAGGTTTAACAATTTTAAGTTATTTCTCATGCGTTCTGTATGCCTATTTATTCATTATGTGCAATGCTTTAAAATTTTGAAGATAAGAAAACATTATTATAGATGAAATAGAATTTTTTTATGAGTTCTTAAAAGCAAGTGTATTTAAGGTAAATAGTAAATTGTAGCTGCTAACTGCAGTATACAGATATAAGAAATTTTTATGCATAGAAATTTTTATACATTTCTAGATTTATACCTTCTTATATTATATATGTTTGACAGTAGCTGTAATATAAGAATAAGTACTTTTAAAATGTCACTGAACATATTATTGCAACTGAAATGAAATAGAGAATAATTTTAAAATTTCCCGGAAAATCCACATAGTTTTATATAACCTTAATAATGTTATATAAATAATAATTTCATACGGAATTTATCATAAGAAAACGAATAAAAGAACGAATAGAAACAGTTACGTTAAAAATACCAAACCAGTGCGACTTTTTGGCAAAATGTTGCTAACTTGTCGATTATGTAAAAATGCCATCAAATTAAAGAAAACGTCGCTATATTGGCAAAAATTAAGGCTAAATTGACGAAAATGATGTCAAATTGATAAAAGTTCAGTTTCTTAGAAAATGAAGTTTAGTTTTTTTGATAATCTGTCTCAATTAGGGGAATTAATATTGTTGCGAACGCGCAATATTCCCTTTGGCGTCTTCTCCTTCATGTGTCTCGAAGACCAGGCGAAGAAAACACAGTCCATGACATCATCATGACGTGATGATGACGTAAGCCCTGGGTTGTCAGGATTTCTCATTTAGAAGAAGTGTTTCCATAATTGACGATTTATCGCCAATATGGCGACATTTGGCGACTTTCGGAATGTTCGAAAAACCTGACGAAATAAAGATTAGTCTAGGAGATATGGAGATATTTCCAAAAGTTTCCATAAAGACTAAAAAGGATTAATCTTCTAAAAGGACTTAATCTTCTAAAAGGACATCACTCCGTTGCAGAGGAGTTGACTAATTGACGTGACACATTGGACTGTGATTTTTGTCAATGGTAGCTGTCGTTTTGTGAAAGTATTTTCGCCAGTATTTTGAGAATAATATCCCTTACTCTGTGAAATTAGCATTTAAGTGCTGTTTGATTGTATGATGTTCTTGTTTACTTTGTGCTTGTGAATAAACGTAAGTTATCCGGAAACTTGGACTCGTTCTTGTATCCTGCGTATACATCCACGATTCTAGAGGATACGTTCGTACCATTATTCTTTACTGGGAATCTTGTGCGTTTCATTGTTTGTGGGATAGGTACTTTTGTTGGGGGGTGGGGGACTGAAGTCCCTTTAAGCCCGAGGCTGTACGATCGTACGGGTCAGGCATTATTTACATTTTTGGCTTCCCGACCAGTCTGATGTAATAAACACCAGAAAAGAACGATCATGCTAGTCCACAAAAAAAATATAACATCAATTTTGCTCAACAGATGGCTAGCTTAATCAGTCTTTAAGTTAAAATTGGAGGTAATTCTTATGTTTACACGTACACGTGAAAGAGTTCAGCAATTTATCTGTCGCAATTAAGTAATTATCAACGTATTTTTTATTACTAAAATTTAAATCATTAATTTTATGTTTAACTAAGTAGAAAATAATATAATTTGTAAATTATACATTTTTTTTTGCTCGTAGGGCGCTATATTTTGTCACTAGTATGGTCGTACTACTTCGGCGTTAAGCTAGTGACATTTGCTGTCATAAACATAAGACATTTTCCCAAGGAACTTTTGTTTACTATATATGTAATATGAGTGTTGATTATGGCCTAAATTATTACAAAAAACATAAATACATGCATAATATGCAAACAACGAAATGTATATTTTCATGCAGGATGCAGGGCTCAACTTAGCCTAACTGGGGACGAGGCAGACGCTTCTCTGGAGCCCCCTCCCTCTCTCAATATAATGAAATGAACAAAAATATTGTCTTCTAAAACATAACTGTATTCAAGTTAAGGAATAAAAATGAAGCTTTTACATATTTATATGGGTACTTTCTATTATAGCCAAGAAACCCACATACTCTAGATCTTAAATTAGTACGATTTTATATATCACCGAAATGAATCTTTTCACTGGGTAAACCCATTCCGTTGGAATGATGTTTTTTAAAGCAGTCGTTCACTTTTCAATGATACAATTGTTTCATTAGGGAAGCTCTTCTAATGCGGACCCTGGGGCAGTTGCCCCGCATGCCCGTGTGCTTATTGGTCTTATTTGCATGTGCCCGTGGTCTTATTTGCATGGACGTCGGTAGGAGGCAGGGAGAGGTCATGTCCGTCTCACCTAGATTTTGAAATAAAGTGACAATGAAGAAATGAAGAAAGTTGACGAAATTCAAAGCTCTTGCAAGGTATATTAATACACCAGTATACCATGTGCATATATAAAAATCTGATGTGGGCAACACATGACTTTCCTTATATAATGCAATTAACTTACTACTTTTACAGCTAAAAAAACCATTATTCTTATAGTAGATACTTATATTCTTTCCATGATATTGAATTTTCTTGAATTAGTCGTCATTTTCATTGATTTAGCGTCATTTTTATCCATTTGGCGAGATTGTCGTTAATTTATCAACAGTTAAAAATGTCACCAAGTTGGCGACATTCCGCTAAATCCGTCGCCAAAATCTTGCCAAGCGTTATGGATGAAGAAATAAGTTATTCTTACAGCAGATAAATGACTATTGGCGTTCAAATGCAAAAGTATTACTCAAAGTATCTGTTTTCATGAATGGAACGAGCTAGATCCACGAGAATGATGTCTCCAAATTTATCGCATGGTATTATATATGAAAAGTGAACATGTTTCTCAATAGGAACAATTTTTATTTTTTATTTTATATAACTTTGTGATAATTTTTTTGAAAAATGTGCAATATCTCGAGAATGGTTCATGTTAGGGTTCTAAAATTTATGCCAATCGTTTCCTAATAGAAAATTACATAAGAAATGTCTATTTGTGTAACTTTATTAGCGATTTCGATTTTTTGACGATTTTTTCAAAATTTCATTCGAAAATTTAGGGGGGTTCTGAACATTCGATTGCGTATAAAAACAATAAGCTTCCAGTGTTTACGGATTGTGATTTTTGTACCAAATTTCGTTCGAATCGGTCCATTCATTCGTCAGTTATCGTCTCCACAGACTCACTGACACACACACACACACACAGACATCACTTCAAAAATGTTTGATTCGTGATCAGGGATGCTTGAAACGTGCTCTCCCGTCGAAAACTCGAATTCGAATTTTCGACCCCATCACAATACTTTCCTTATACATTATGTATATAAGGAAAGTAAAAATCTGTGTGCAACACATGACTTTCCTTATATAATGCAATGAATTTACTACTTTTACAGTTAAAAAAATGATATTCTTATAGTAGATACTTATATTCTTTCCAAGATATTGAATTTCCTTCAATTAGTCGTCATTTTCACTGATTTGGCGTCATTTTTATCAATTTGGCGAGATTTTGTTCATTTGGCAACGATTAAAAATGTCGCCAAGTTGGCGACATTCCGCCAAATTCGTCGCCAAAATATCTCCAAGCGTTATGAATGGAGAAATAAGTTATTCTTATAGCAGATAAATGACTATTGGCATTCAAATACAAAAGTATTATTCAAAGTATCTTTTTTCATGAATGGAACGAACTAGTTCCACAAAAATGATGTCATCAAATTTATCGCATGGTATTGCATATGAAAAGTGAGCATGCTTCTCAATAGGAAATATTTTTTTTTATTTTATATGACATTTTGATATTTTTTTAGAAAAATGTGCAATATCTCGAGAATGGTTCATGTTAGCGTTTTAAAATTTATCTCAATCGTTTTCTAATAAAAGATTACATAAGAAATATCTATTTGCGCAACTTTATTAGTGCTTTTGATTTTTTGACGATTTTTTCAAAATTTCCCTCGAAAATTTAGGGGGTTCTGAACATTCGATTGCGTATAAAAACAATAAGCTTCCAGTGTTTACGGATTATCACTTTTGTACCAAATTTCGTTCGAATCGGTCCATTCGTTCGTCAGTTATCGTCTCCACAGTCTCACTGACACACACACACACACACACACACACATATACTTTCACACACACACACACACACAGACATCACTTCAAAAATGTTTGATTCGTGATCAGGGATGCTTGAAACGTGCTCTCCCGTCGAAAACTCGAATTCGAATTTTCGACCCCGTCACAATACTTTCCTTATACATTATGTATATAAGGAAAGTAATACGATGAGTATGACCACTTTCGCCATTGTGACGACATTTCAAGGTCTTGTATGTACCATTACGAAAACTGCAAAAGCAGTACAAAATGCGTTGTGATAAATGCAGCGTATATTTATGCATCTTAGAAACTAAACATTGCTTCAAAGATTTTCATTGTAACTAAATGTAGTTATTAAAACTGTCATTAGTTTACTTGCAAAATTTTCAGTTAAAGTTATTTTCTTCAATTGAACGTTGAATGAGAAAAAGTCTAACCTGCCCGATCGCACGGGTTATGTTTTTTGATGTTTACATCGAAAAAGCCCGACTCGCACGATTTTATGAGTGCCCGTCAAAGTTTGGGGTGGGGTGGGGGGGGGGGGTGCTGGATATTTAAAATTATTTTTTCAGCGTTAGTGGGGGTCAGCGATTAATAAAATACTAAAAAGAAATGAAATTTAAAGGTCAAAATATTTCCGGTTTCAAAGGGCTAGGGTGAGTAAAAGAATTGCGTTTTGTTTGGTAAGGGGCATTTAGTAATATGTTTCAATAGGAAATCGTATGTGAATTAATTAATTATATTGATTGGGGGAAGTGCATGGATCGCAAGTGCCCCAGGATATTAAGAACTAAGTTCTGCAATGAATCTTTGGGAGCAGCGCCGCCGACTTCGTGGGCTCGAGACCCCCCCAATAATTCTGTTGTGGGTTTTTCGAATCACTAAGATTTTGTACGTATATAGTGGGCAAAATATATGCATAACTTTTATTTTGTTATCGATTGTTTAAGTTTTTCATTATTCATTTTGTTGTGACACGTCACAACACTTTATTTTATTATTCCAAATTAACATTTTTTTTATAAATCATTAAATATTTTATTTTTACTTTATTATTATTCCAAATTATCTTATTCAAAATTGCTTTTATTTTATATACTCATTAATAGACCAATTGTCTCTTTTATTAATTTTAATTATAGTGTGCTGCAGTATTCATATTCTCATGTATGGTGTATGACATCCACTTTCATACTGCGGTAGAATGACACCCGTTTTCGACAATTGGTAAATCCGGTTTCAGGTGAGACATGGATCCTTTTAATTTCCCTGGTTGAGAAGGAGTTTGGTTTATCTGGCATGGCAACGGTGTGTGTGGCTCCAGCCAATCACAGCGTGCCAGGTTAGGCGGGAATTCTTTCTGTGTGTAAAAAGTGCGGACTCATTCTCTTCTCTCAATTTGGTTGGAGTGTGAAGGTGATATAGGTGAGGTCTCCCCTTTGGGGGGGGGGGGTGCCTCGTGCTTCCTTTTGCACCATTTTGTTCTTTATGTGAACTATTGTAAAATGCAATCTACTGTAAAATGAAATCTATCTGATTAAGTACTGTAAAAAATCAACATATATATTTGTTTGGTAATGCTGTTTAAGAATCAAGTATAAAATTATTGGATTTATTTCCTGTGAAAATCATATGTAAAGTGGATTTCTTGTAATTGATTACTACATCAAATACTTCAGTGATTATCATTATTAAAAATTATTGAGTCAAGTTGAAGAAATTATATTTATTTCCCAGTTTGACAGCAGCATTTTGCCTCTATGGACAATTTCAGTGAAATTCCTCTATTGTCTATTAATATGCAAATTTGAATTATGGAGTAATCGACATGTTGGTTATTGATTCGACATAATTATTATAACCTTCTTTCACCTGTCTTTTGTGGATTATTCTAAAAGAATTGTTTGAACTTTAAGTATAATAGAAAAAAGACTATTGACGTGTCCATTATCATTTATGGAATCATGCGACTTTACACATCTGCTTGATGAATATATATACATAAAAAAAAAAAGAAAAGAAAATTGATTTGGTTAAAGTAACTTTGACTTTAAATGCATATATTATTTTATTTGAATGACTGAATAATTGGTGGTAACTAATAGTTGCAAGGTGAAGTTATAATGCTATTGCATCATTTGATAAAGAAGATTTAAAAAAAAAATGAATTCTAATTACAGGTAAGAATTTTAAGGCGCTCACATACAAGTATGGTTTAATATTTTAAATAACACAACGCAATGCTTTATATTCAAAATTCTATTCCCTACTATACGATCCCCTTCCATTAAGTAACTAACTTTTAATTAATTAATTTCCCCCTTTAATTGTATGTGAGTGTCCGACTCAATCAGGTGTTGAGATATGATCGTTCAATTGATTTTATTATTCTTTAATTAAGTCTTTTGAATGGTTGTATCACAACATCTGGTTAATATATATTTCTGGTGCGTGACCATTCCATCTGGTTCTAAATTCTTTGGTGCCGTGTGTTTTTATATTTATATGTATAGGTTACCTAAATCCTTTGGTCCCGTGACTTTTTAGCGGTGATAATTATGAAATTTGAAATTTAGAATTGATAAATAATTTTGATTAATAAAAAAAAAAAAAATAATAATGATAATTTAATATAATTGACATTCGCACAGTGTTTTAATATTTTATTTTGGTCAATGTATATTTTTAAATTGATATTATGTTTATTTAATTACACATTTTGATTTTATTGATGTCAATAATTTTGTTTTAAGCTAGAAATATGCTTCTTATTGTCAAATTTAAAGTTTTACATAAATTGATAGTAAAAATTTTATTTTAATGTATTTGAAAATTAAGATTTAACTAAACTTTTGAATGGTGCATTATTCTTGATAAAAAAAAAAAAAAAAAATTGACAATTGATATTTTTTATTTTAAGCACCAATAATTTTTTTTTTGTGATTAACTTTATTTATGTAACATGTTAAGTATTGTTCATTTGTGTATTATAAAATGTTTAAATTGATATATTTTTATACCTTTAACAAATCAAAAATTTTTTTTAATGTCATCGTGATTATTTAAGTGTAAAATTATACTGTTTTATCTTGGGTATGAGCTATTGACTAAAAAATTTTATTTTGATAAACTTTATATCTTTAGATATTCGAAATTCAAACCGTATATATATATTTAAATTTATCTTTTGAAGCTGGTCTTCAATTGTATAAATTGGTTCTAAATTTACTTTGCTCAATATTGAAGAAAATTGCTCTCTTTTTTGTTTTTTTTTTGTGGAGATTTGAGATCTCTCCACATTTTGGTCTATTTGTTGAATCTATTGAGCAAAATAAACTTAAATAATAAAATTTGCTAAAAAAAATTTTTTCTGCAATAACAATAGAAAATTTTAAAACTATTAAATATAAATAATAAAATATAGGTATAAATAATTATGAAGTGTTTAAATTGTATTTATTTATATGTTTTAATTATAATAGTAGTAAATATTTAGTTTACTACAAGACATGTGATTTTTTTGTATTGGCAATAGTAGTGAATTCATTAATTTTTGCTACAAAATTGCATTGTTTGTGATTTTTAACTTCAAATATAATGAGCGGCAATTGTTTTTTAGAAATTCTTATTCATGTAATTTCAATAACAAAAATTAATGCTAGTGCTTTTTTTTGCTCTTATTGCATTTCACTCTCAATCAGAGAGTGAAGCAATAAACAAATGCTTATTTGAGAGTATTCATGATCACAGTTATTATTGTATGTATGATCAGTTTAAAAACCATAACTGATATTTATTAATTACTCTAGATATGACATTTGTATTGTATTTTGTATTATTATTATGTGTTCTTTATTTAAATTGAAAAAGGTAATCTAAAATTAATTTTAATTGGCTAAATTAAAAGTGTAGCAATCAATGTTAATGCTTAAAACAAACAGTATTAAAAGTTATTCTAAAAAAAATAATTAATCTCAGTTAATTTAAAATATTAATTTAAAATAATTAATCTAAATATTGTTTACAAAAATTTAGGTCAAAAGCTGTTGAAATTGTTTGGTGTTTTTTTTATAAAATAAGATTAAATTCAATGTTTCAAAATATTTATTTTGTAAACTTTTATTGATTTTATTTGCATAATTTAAAAATTCTGAGTAACATTTTGGATAGGTACAGTTGCAGTTTGTCGCAGATTTTTTTTTGTTTAATTTAAAATTTATGTAAATTAAAAGTAAATTTTCTGGCAAGGAATATTTCTATTAAATCGAGTGCTTATTTATATATGATTCATGTTTATTAAATAATTAAAGGCCTATATGTCAAGAGAGTGACATTTAAAAAAAATGATTTTTAGAAAAAAATATATATGTATGAATTAATAATGGCCTAATAATCCCATGGAGCATAGACTCCTAATTGTATTATTGTGTATTTAGTATTGAAGTTCATAAAACTTCAAAATATTTAGTTAAATGGGACAAAGTTGATTGAAAATTGTATTATTTATGTGTTTGTTGTTTAAATATGGCAGAACTCGAATTAGATTATTATATGAGAAAAGGTTTTGATTATGTTTATTTTTATATTTTCCTTGCATTAATTTTAAAACTTACCACCGAAACAAATTATTTCGATAAATTAAACTTTTAGTATTTCTTAAAGCAATTGTTTTATTTATTAATGAAAAATCAAGTTTAATTTTTTTGTGTAAAATTAAATTAATTACAATTTTTTTTATATATATTGAAGAATTGAGTTAGGATTTGTGTAAAATAGAAAATAAGTATTTTTTTTATGATGAAGAACTTTAGAAATTTGATAATTAAATATAATTTAATTTATGAACTTTTTTACAGGTTATTCAAAACTTCTTATTGAAAATTTTCTTTTATAAGCATTTTTCAGAAAATTTAGCATTAAGCTCTGAACTGCTTATATTTATTTTGGTTATTTATTGCATTTTGAAGGAAAATTTTTAAATTTCAAATTGGTAATTTTATTCAATTGTTATGTCTGGTTTTCATTGAACATATGTGGGTATCTTCCGACTCTATCTTTTGTTTATTGTATTTGATGATTCATCCATATCATCAAATTTTTGCTAGGGCTCATTTATAGCTCCGACCCGTTCTCAATATTTCAGTATTGATATTTTCTGATTAGAAATCTTGATAGCATCTCCGTTAAGTTTTTTTTTTATCAGATAATTGATACATCTCAGCTATTTATTTCATTCTCTCTTATCAGTCTTTAATTGCAAATTTTGAATTATTGTCTTTATTCCTCATAAGACATAATCTTTTGTAATTGGGCACATAATCTTTATTCTCTACCTGCAGTTTTATTCGAATATGTGAATACATGTGACTTTTGATTTCAAATTTTTAAAAATTCATTTTTTTGTTTGAAATTCATTTTACATTGTTGAATATTTTCATTTTATAATTCGAATTTGTTAATGGTTTGTTTATTTTTCTAATGGTTTATTTTCAGGTTTCTGAGATTAAAATTTGAATTGTACTAATTTTGTTTTTAAATTTATTATAGTTTCAGCAACATATTGCTTGAGAATGGAAGTGTTGAAATCTTGGTACAGAATTGGTTGTCAGTTTCATCTTACTTGATGTATTGATGAGGAATTGGGGTCATCTGTTTTCAACTCGCGAGGGGAGCAGTTTTCTTTGGTCTTTTCTGCTCTGATCAAGCAGGACAACCTGAGATAGGTTTTGGTTCTTCATTGATGTCTGTTGAGAAAGTCTGAAATTTGGTAACATTTTCTCGAAATTTCATTTTATTGATAGATTTCATTTTTTTTCTGTATCACTCATTTATTGATTTCATTTCATTTGTAATTATTTCATTAATTAGTAATATTCATTTCATTGATATTTTTCATTTCTTTGATTTCAATTGAAATTTTATTATTTTGTTTTGGTAAAACAGTTCAGTTTTAAAAAAAAATTTTATGAATCGAGTATTTGGAAATTTTAGTTAATTGATAGTAATTGTTTATTTTTCCTTTAATTCATTTATTCTTACTTGAACTTCTTTGGAAGATTTTGATTTATTTAAACTTTGTATTGAATTTTGAATTTCTTTTTATATTATTGAGGATTTTTTGTTTATTTTTGCATTTTGCATTCAATGTTGTGGTTGACTTATGGTCTGATTTTATGGTTCAAATATTGTTAATTATTCTCAGAGACTTAGAATTTAAAATATTTTTTTTATATATTCACTGGATTTATTAAGTTCATTTGTATTTCTTGTTTTACGAATTGTCCAAATTTTGGATTATAGTTCATTTAAGTCAAATTTATTGTAGTTCATTGAAGTTAAAATTTTTACGGAATTCATTCTTCATCCTTATTCGAAATTTTATTCTTTTTGATTGAAATTTAGAAATTTTTTTTTTGTGGTAGTTAATAATATTATTTATAGTGATGATTTTTTTTTACTTTAATGGTGGTATTTAATTCTTTTATGTGGCAAAATTCAATGGAATTTTTTTTTTCTTTTATATACTTGCAACTGCACTCATTCAGATTTTTTTTATATGTACTCATATCGAAAACAAAAAATTCTTTACATACTTATTTATATACATTATTGATTGTACTCATTTAATTACATTTTTAATATCATACTTGTCTCAGGATAATTTTGATTATATTGTGTAGTCATTTACATACACTTTGTTATTCATTCATCACAGATTGTTTACATGTAATTCACACTCATTTAAGTCTTTTATTGTTATTCTAATCATTCAATGATATGCAACATTGTATTTGATATTGAGAAAGAATTTTTATGTATGTTATATCAGACATTTGTCAGATTTTGATTTTTTTTTATGAAATTATCAGAATTTTTTACTATAAAGTAAAATTCTTTTTTTTTTCTCTTTTTTTTTTTTTAGTGAGGAGTTGTAATGTTGTGACACGTCACAACACTTTATTTTATTATTCCAAATTAACATTTTTTTTATAAATCATTAAATATTTTATTTTTACTTTATTATTATTCCAAATTATCTTATTCAAAATTGCTTTTATTTTATATACTCATTAATAGACCAATTGTCTCTTTTATTAATTTTAATTATAGTGTGCTGCAGTATTCATATTCTCATGTATGGTGTATGACATCCACTTTCATACTGCGGTAGAATGACACCCGTTTTCGACAATTGGTAAATCCGGTTTCAGGTGAGACATGGATCCTTTTAATTTCCCTGGTTGAGAAGGAGTTTGGTTTATCTGGCATGGCAACGGTGTGTGTGGCTCCAGCCAATCACAGCGTGCCAGGTTAGGCGGGAATTCTTTCTGTGTGTAAAAAGTGCGGACTCATTCTCTTCTCTCAATTTGGTTGGAGTGTGAAGGTGATATAGGTGAGGTCTCCCCTTTGGGGGGGGGGGTGCCTCGTGCTTCCTTTTGCACCATTTTGTTCTTTATGTGAACTATTGTAAAATGCAATCTACTGCAAAATGAAATCTATCTGATTAAGTACTGTAAAAAATCAACATATATATTTGTTTGGTAATGCTGTTTAAGAATCAAGTATAAAATTATTGGATTTATTTCCTGTGAAAATCATATGTAAAGTTGATTTCTTGTAATTGATTACTACATCAAATACTTCAGTGATTATCATTATTAAAAATTATTGAGTCAAGTTGAAGAAATTATATTTATTTCCCAGTTTGACAGCAGCATTTTGCCTCTATGGACAATTTCAGTGAAATTCCTCTATTGTCTATTAATATGCAAATTTGAATTATGGAGTAATCGACATGTTGGTTATTGATTCGACATAATTATTATAACCTTCTTTCACCTGTCTTTTGTGGATTATTCTAAAAGAATTGTTTGAACTTTAAGTATAATAGAAAAAAGACTATTGACGTGTCCATTATCATTTATGGAATCATGCGACTTTACACATCTGCTTGATGAATATATATACATAAAAAAAAAAAAAAAGAAAATTGATTTGGTTAAAGTAACTTTGACTTTAAATGCATATATTATTTTATTTGAATGACTGAATAATTGGTGGTAACTAATAGTTGCAAGGTGAAGTTATAATGCTATTGCATCATTTGATAAAGAAGATTTAAAAAAAAAATGAATTCTAATTACAGGTAAGAATTTTAAGGCGCTCACATACAAGTATGGTTTAATATTTTAAATAACACAACGCATTGATATTATATTCTAAAATTTATTCCCCACTATACGGTCCCATTACATTAAATATTAATAATTAATTTCCCTTTTAATTGTATGTGAGTGTCCGACCCAATCAGGTGTTGAGATATGATCGTTCAATTGATTTTATTATTCTTTAATTAAGTTTTTTGAATGGTTGTATCACAACACATTTCCTGAGTACTTTATATATAAAGTGTGTATATATATATATATATATATATTTATATATATATATATATATATATATATATATTTATATATATATATATATATATATATATATATATTTATATATATATATATATATATATATATATATATATATATATATATATATATATATATATATATATATATATATTTATATATATATATATATATATATATATATATATATATATATATATATAAATTTATCCCTCGGACCTCTATTTTATTCTGAATACAAGATTTTAATTCAGAAATAATTTTAAGAGAAATTTGTTACCTTTTTTATCATTGGAAATAGAGTTATATTTGCGGTGAAAGAAACTTAAAGGTGGAGTTTTCTTCTTTATATCTAATAATTATACTTTTGGGTTGACTTAAATTGTTTATTATTCTTAAGTTGGCTGTAAATCGTATAGCCGTACACTGCATCATTGCCTCATCAAGCCTCCATTAATACTTTGTGCGAGTTCCTAAAATATAAGTATATTAACATACTACAAAATTAACTTCCTCCATTTTAAACTTTAAAATAAACATTATGTTTTAATCTATTAAACATATACAATTAAGATTCACTTACACACACACATACCTATATATATATATATATATATATATATTTAAGGAGGAGATTGGGTGTGTGAGACCAGGCATCTATATTTGCCTAAAGTTATCTATTCGACCTTTTATAGCAGCAGATTGGTACATACATCTGTTGTTATCTTTAGACGTTGAATCGAATGTGGGTCATCCATTGTTGCACCACCTCTCAGTATTTACTATAGGCTGAATATATTGACTTCTACACCACACGTGCATATATGAATGAATATCTTACACCATTTCTGAACCTAAATAAGGACTCTTAAGCCACCTTCTCAGCTTGCATCGCCTTTCTATTCTTAAAGTGGACTCCATTTCTTAATACCGACTGCTTCATGAATGTGTCTTAATTAATTCTATCTTTTCTATCTGTTGAACTCTTTCTGCCTGTTGCCACATCGTTTCCCTTGAGGTCCAGATACGCCCTCTGTATCTAATTGGTTGTCCTTAGGGCAATGCAACGACACCTCTTCATTGGTTAATTCTTTAAATAATCTGCATGGTTTCGTCTTCGGATTCCAGTAGATTTTCTGACCCAACCCCACATGTAATTCAAGCACCTTTATTTATTGCTTTCATAAACTCTCGGGTCAGCGCTGTTGTAAACTGGTGCCTACGAGTTTGGGTTTTTATCTGGTTTGGTAGATATCATAAATCTACGTACATTAACACAGCCAAAATGTCTCCTGATCTCACAATATTATATACCATTGATATGAGAATGAATTTTACATTTCCCCCTTACTTTTATAAAGATAATTAAGTTGCCAATTCGTACAGTATTTGTATATTGTACATAACAATGTTCAATCTTACAATAGCAAAATGAATGAATTAAATAATTAACTGGTGAAAAAAAATATATTTTTCTGTACTTAACTATAATTCGTTTCATTTTAGCATTTCTGACGTTTTATTGAGCCAGATAATCTGACAGCATAAAATTTAAATTAGACTTAAATATTTTAAAAAATGTATGGATCATCATTCGATTTAAAATTATCAGAGACCCCAACAATTTATTAAAATCGTTTAATATGTGGATTCTATTGCTTAGCGGATGCTAACAAAATTTTTAATTGCCAAGTTATATTTACGCCAAATATATGTTAATTTGGCAGATCAAATAAGTTTTATACGTTGCTATTCAGAAAAAGGCTCAAATGTAAAATCACAACTCAATTTTAAAAACATTGTCCCGTGGATTTTGTACATCATTAGTAATTAGAAAAACTTTACTTCTACGAATTTCTGCTTTCGCCTTTATTTCTTGCATATGATCATCATTATGATCATGTGAAAGCAGTAAAGTCGTATTACGTAGGTAAAGTTTTGTGCTGCTACATTAGGTTTTTTTTCATGGAAGTATTTCTCCGCATTAAATATAGTAAAATAGAATTTCAAATGTGAATTAACAATGTTTTAATTGCCAATTTATTGCGAAAGAGAGAAACATAATTGACTACTTGATGCTTGACAAAAAATATTGACCTGATTTTAAGAATAGTGGAATATATTTCCTTCGTGTATCGCCTCATTCCAAATTTCTCGCTCGTTGTGATTCCTTGTTAAAATGCACAACAATGGCTGTCTCGAAAAGTGATTTAGAACTGTCTTGTGCTGTCTAGACAAATGGCGAGGAATCTGCAACTGTATAAACAGTTTACGGAATATGGAACCTTTCTTTGAAGGCATTCTGAATTATTGGGCTCGGAAATGACGCAGAGATTCTATTATTCGACTTCGCTTTTCAAATAGGTGAGGTTTTTCCGTTAAAGATGGCTGTCAATTCAAAACCGTTATTAAGCAACTGGGTGTTGAGATACAAAGAACTCATTTATTAAATGGCTTAGACACAAAGCTTTATATGAAAATTTGTATTGAAGTGGTTTTAAATTTTGATGTGCGTTTAAAAAATATGTGATAGTTTATGTGCTTGCATGATTTTAAAACTTCTGTAATATTTCTATTAACGAGAATGATATTTTGTATTTTGAATTCTAGATTTTTTTAGAGTATATGAATAAATGTATTCTGTGTCATAACCAGGCAGAAGCGACGGCATTATTTTATGAATGGATCGGCGATACTTCAAATCTTGCAAGAGTCTGAGCTGGGTCCCCATTTTCAATTTTCACAATATTTATTATTCTTCCGCGTGACCCTGAGTTAGACCCAGACTTCCAATGTTCAAAATATTTAAATTTCCTCCACGAGGCTGAGTTGCGCCCTCCATTTCCAATTTTTAAAATATTTAATAATTCTTCTGCGAGCCTCTGAACAAGACCCCAATTTCTAATTTTTAAACTATGTATATTTCATCCACGAGTTCTGAGCTGGGCTATTATCACATACAATTTCAATAATAGTTATACTTCTTCGGAAAGACTATGGGCGTTCCCCTCCACCCCTTGCCGCTTACAGTGCTCCCAATTTTTATTTCTATATAAATTTTAAATTATGGGGGACAGAATGTGCTTTATAGATTGTATGAAATACAAAAAGTATTTGATGCGTTATTTTCCTTTAATAAGAGTAAAAACTTCGAAAAATAAGAATGGATAAATGATTTTGTAGGGATAATCATATGATTAAACAATCTCTCATTACCCCGGTCACTCCGGGATTCAGAAATTCGGCGATCGTTCTTCAATTATGCAGTAAATGGAATGCACAATCCAGAGCCATTTTAGGATTTGGACACCGGTAATTTTGTATGATGCAATAATTCCCCCACTTCCGTATTAACCTAGTCATGACCAAAATGGTCTGTTAGGTGCTCAACAAAATTACGGACCCTTAAGTTTGGTCTCCACGATAGAGCCGTAATGAAGCCAGTGATAAAGTCGAAATTTGTCGATGCTTACATTTTTTCAATGGGAAGCGATGCCTTTATCCAGCTCTTATTCTCACAACCTAGGCTCTGTATACAAGTGTGAAAATTATTTTATGAAGATGCCACACACAAACATTACGAAAAGTTTATTATGAAAAAATAATTTTACCAAAAGAATTGAATTTCTTTCTTAAATAACATTTTCATCATCATGATTATTTGTAGCTCTGGGCCCTGCACATTATGAGGTTTTGCTGTATAGTAGTTCCGTCCCGGGATGTCTTCATATATAAGCATATTCACGGCAATTGTGGCATATGCACGAGACTATACAAACTTGTTGGAATGAACAGAACTTGAACTACTCCTCTTCATCCTTAATCGGGCGGCATGGTAGAGAAGTTCAAGAGAAATAATCTATCTTTGTTCCCGTTGGCTTACAGAAGTTCTGCCCACAACTCGACCAGACATTCGCCATCGAAAATGCTGTTTGGTTGGGATTTACGACTACCGTGTGATCTGATATTCGGACGACCATACGACGCTCCTTTATCGCCTAATGGATATGTTCAAGACCTACAGGCACGGTTGGAGGAAGTTTAGCATTTCGCTTATAAAATGATCAACATTGTAACCGATAGAGAGAAGACCCGGAACGCTATCAAAGTTAACTAAGAGCAATTCCAGGAAGGCGACAAAGTGTGGCAGTAATTTGTACGATACTCTGTTGTTTATAGGATCCTTGGCGTCGACAATGATTTTCTCCGAAACTGCAACATAACTGGGCAGGACCCTATGCCATAACACACATTATAAAAATAAACAATAAGACACAATAATAATCCGATACGTTATAAAAACAAATAATAAGAGAAACATAGTATGGGCAGAATGATAGTCACAAAAAGCAATAGGCAACACATTAAAGAGATTAGATAACATATAGAGCAATAGATAACATAGTAATAGATTTAACATATTAAATATAGATGATGAGGTATCAAAGAAATATAAATATGCACCGCTCCATGCATAATAATATAGGACGCTAAGAAACACCACTAGAAAATATATACCATATAAAAGATGAAAAGCGCCATCTGATGAGTATCATAGGAAATACACTTGAAATAGATTGGTAATTATGAGATTATTGATAAAAAATAAATACTACACCAGAAATTAAAAAAATATAAATAAATATATTGTAAAATAATATGTATCTAAACCGTATCACAATGATTAATCAAATACTGCAAGAATATTTGTATAAGTAAATGTATGTAAAATGTTTATTTGCACAAAGGGTTATTATATTAATCAAAAATTAAATTTGAAGATTGTAAAGAAATAATGAACAAATTTATAATTTAATTAAAAGAGTTAAAGTTGAATTTGATAATACATTATATATCACTTAAAACTAATTAAAAGACTCTTAATGAATACTAGATAAATAATTTAATGTAATGCAAGTCAATAAAATTATAAATTAGTTGCGGTAAATAGAATATCTAAAAGAAACAGA